>LIEC01010849.1:0-30089 GCA_001925005.1 Drosera capensis | reverse complement strand
CGTCACATAAAAAATTACCTAGATGAGATTGAACATATTGAATGTAAAAGTAGGAACCTTGAAAACAAACGACGATTCATGCTCATGAACATTAGGCAAAAGAACATCTTGCTTACCCTTATCTCAAGAATGCAACTCCTTTTCTAATTCAATAAAATCATCTAACGTAATGAATTGACCATCAAAATAAGTTTCTAAATCCTCAAACTTTTCATCGCCAAGTTCAAATTCTTCATCTAGTGCAAAAAATTCTTTTTCTTCAAGACTGAGTTGATTGATTTATTTTTCTGGTTTTTCAAGGTTAGATATGGATGTTCTTAGTAATCAATTTGAACTCAAAAATTTTAAAAAATTTGAATTAAATTTAATATTTTGAACTTTTGGCTCAAAAAAAATCTTGCATAGTTTCTTGAAATGAATCCAATGAATTTTTCAAAACATCAACACTGATAACATCACTAAAAAATTCACATTGATTTTCATATTATTCATCATTATTATACTTCATAACAAGTTATTCACAAGGTGAATAAAAGCCATCGTCCCACTCATCCTCAATTTGATCTTGATTAGAATCTTCAATTTCTAACAATTCATATGCATCATGCGGATTGTTAAAAGTTAAAACGACTACTTAAGTTGATTTAGAGTTGAGTTGGTCTGTCTCACTTCATAATTTTCGCCTACTAGATTCCTCTTTTTCGTTTAGAATCATTGTGTGTTCTCATATAGCAACAATGATGCTTCAAGAGATATAGAATTTTGATCATGTTTTTTCATTCTTGAATTGCCTACTTTAATACATCTGTCAGGAGTTTGTTGGCTATAGACAGATGTTTCTTCCTTGTGCGTATATTTGCATCCATGAACTCCTCAGTAATTGTGGCCAATCAGCCATTGCTTATGGTGTCACCTGAGACTGTGGCTTCTTCTTCATTATGTCCTTTGAGAATATCTTCAAATTATTGGATTAGTGGACTCATACTTCGTGTATATGGATAATTTAAATATACGGATTAATTGTATATTATGTGTTATCTTGGGGTTTGGCCCAAATATTGGTGGTCTTATGTATATTAATATTAAGTGGGCTAATATATCGTCTCATAAAGTCTAGAGCTCAATTATATAGAGACCCACAGCCTTTATCCTAATTAATGATGGATTGATTAGGGATAAAAACAACTATATATATGAGGGTTATGGTCCCCGGTTAAACATACGTTATATCTTTCTGACCTCTCATCGTTAGAGAGAGAAACTCTAGCGTGTGTATCAAGTGAAACATACCCTAACCCAAGGCGATCTTCAATCCGGATCAAAGACTTGCTCTTATGGATTCAAGTACGCTTTCGCTTATGATGTAGTCTAAATAATTCGATATAAACATTACAGTTTTAATAGGTTTTATTCCAACAATTGGTATCAGAGCTTCCTTCATATTGGGTTATTTGAAAATCAGTTTATTTTGTTCTTTATTGGGTTGAATCATATTTGGTTTTGCTGTTACATTATTGTTTCGTACTCGTGATTTTAGAATTGTAAGCTCCTAGCAATTCATTTTGATCTAGATTATTTTATTTGGATAATTATCGTTTTGCATGAGTTGAGGCTAGCCGCTGTAGATTAATTATGTGTTCATATCTTTTAACGGTGTGATACGCAAAAGATTTGGGTTTGACTTTTATATATGCAATCTATACGTGATTGATAGTTTTGATCAACTTATTTCCTTTTAATACGCAGCATAGTGTGAATTAGGTAATGAAATTGATCTTAGGATTTTGAAAAACAATATTGTGCTTCTTGTTTTTGGATTTACATATACCATTATTTCCTTCCATAGATTTATTTTTATTAAATATTTGAATGGAATACATGTAAAATATAGATTCAAATTCAATACTTGGCAATAGTGTTATATACAATTTTTGTAGGTCTAATATTATAGATTAGTTAAATGAAACAATATGTTGTCAAAGTAACCTCTTTTATGCAAATTGATTAATCTAAAATATTAAGATGTTTTGTGTGTGTTTGAATTCCATGCGTTTATCAATCGACCCAAAGGAAGGTTGTTATTTGACCGGACTTAAAACATGCTTGTGATAATAAATATGTGACAATTGTTAAATTTCCCGTGTGAATGTTAAGTGGGTTCAAGGAAAGACTTGATGTTTGACAGAATTTTATTGTCAATATTTGATTACTATACCAAGAGTACCACTTACAAGTTGATTTTTTTATCCAAAGACTAAAATCAATGTTGTGCTAGGTATCTTGTGATGGAGTTTTGTTATTACTTGAATATGTAAGTTAAAGTTATATTTAAGTAATAATTATGAGTTTGTTGTTTATATTATCTTTAATTTTTTCAGTCAATACTTCTGTTACTACAATATTTATAAATATTAACAATATTCATGTGCTTAACTGTATAAACTTTAAGGAATGAAAAAAGAACGTAACGATAGTTCTCGCTTGCATGGATCTAGACCTTGCACTTCGGATTGAACGACCTGCGGCTCTTAAGGATACATCTATCCCTAATGAAAAGAGGGAGATGGAAAAGTGAAAACGCTCAAATCGTATGAGTCTTATGATCATGAAACGTGCAATTCCAGAGTCATTCAGGGGCACTATGTCTGAAGAGGCTAATGCTAAGTCGTTCCTTGTCGAACTTTAGAAACATTTTGCAAAAAACAGAAATGCTGAAACTAGTACTTTTTTTTAGTAATTTTGTTTCCGAGAGGTATAAAGGCAAAGGGAACATAAGGGAGTATATTTTAAAAATGCCTCATACTGGTTTAAAACTAAAGGCACTAAATCTGGTATTACCTGAGGAATTGCTTGTGTATTTAGTTTTGATCTCTCTTCATATACAATTCAATGAGTTTAAAGTCAGTTACAACTATATAAAGAAGAAATGGACTCTTAATGAGCTCATTTCACATTGTGCGCAAGAGAAAGAGAGAATAAAGCAAGATAAGACAGAAAGTGCTCATTTGGCATCGACCTCTAAGGACAATAGGAAAAGAAAAAATAAGAAAGGTGCGGTCTCAAGACCACATTAGAAGAAAAATAAGAAAAATAAAGTTAAAACTACGGAATCTGGTTACTTCTTTTGTAAGGGGACTAATCACAAGAAGAAAGACTACACCAAATACACGCTTGACGTGCGAAAAAGGATATGTCTCTTGCTCTTGTTTTTTCTGAGGTTAATTTAATTTCGGTACCTAAAGAAACTTGGTGGGTAGATTTTGGTGCTACTACTCATATAAGTTTGTTTATACAAGGCTGCTTAAGCTATCAAAAATCGAGTGATGGTGAAAGATACATCTATGTGGGTGATGGCAAGCAGATTGAAGTTGAGGCTATTGGAACGTTTAGTTTATTATTAAAGACTGGATTTTATTTGGATTTAAAAGACACATTTGTTGTATCGTTATTTAGATGGAATTTAATTTCAGTTTCCGCATTGGACAAATTCGGTTATTCTTTTTCATTTGGAAATAATAAATTTAATCTTTTTCAAGGTTCAAATCTTATTGGTTCCGGTCTTTTATTCGAATATGATAACTATATTTTCTTGATATAATTACTTCATATAATGAAACCTTGCATGTAAGTTCCCGTGGTACTAGAATAAAATTAATCAATGAGAATTCCTTATCACTCTCGCACAAGCGTTTGGGTCATATATCCAAACAAAGAATTTAGAAACTCGTGTCAGAAAGAATTCTTGATTCTCTTGATTTCTTAAATTCAGATATTTGCATTGAGTGTATCAAGGGTAACCAAATAAACACGACTAGATTAGGTGCCGAGAAAGCTTCAGATGTTTTAGAATTGATACATACGGATATTTGTGGGCCATTTCCTACACCCTGTAAAAATGGTCAACAATACTTTATCACATTCATAGATGATTACTCTTATTATGGATATCTATATCTCATCCATGAGAAATCCCAGTCAATAGACATGTTCAAATCATATAAGGCCAAAGTTGAAAATCAATTAGGAAAAATGATTGATCTGACCGTGATGGTGAATACTATGGTAGATATGATGGTTCAGGTGAACAATGTCCAGGGCTATTTGCGAAATTCCTAGAGGAGTGTGGCATGGTTCCTCAATACACTATGCTAGATAGTCCTAGCATGAATGGTGTACCTGAGAGGGAAAACTGAACATTAAAGGACATGGTGAGGAGCATGATTTGTCATACTACCTTACTAGACACACTTTTGGGAGAGGAATTGAAAACTGCAGCATATATACTTAATAGAGTTCCAACTAAAGGTACAATTAAAACCCCATATGAACTACAGACTGAGAAAAAGTCCAGTATAAAGCACTTGTATATTTGGGGTTGTCCAACTGAGGCAAGACCTTTTAGGCTAAATGAAAAACAATTGCACTCTAAAACAATTAGTAGCTATCTTGTTGGGTACTCTGAAAGATCTATGGGGTATAAGTTCTATGATCCTACTTCAAGAACATTTTTTTGAGATAGGTAATGCCACGTTTTTTGAGGATGTTGAGTTTGGGGGATGGGGAGATAAAGTTAGACATTTTATCCTTGAGGAATAAAATGTGTTTCTTCCCTCAGTTGTTGTTGATAATAATCAAAGTGTTATCTTTCTGACACGGATCATGAAATGACTTCAGTTCAAGACAATCTTGATAATCTCCCTAATCAAATTCCTCAACAATCTCAAGAACATGAAATACCATTAAGGAGATCCACTAGAGAAAGAAGAAGTGCAATTTCGGATGACTACATTGTATTTCTCTAAGAACATGAGGTAAACTTGGAAATAGTGGAAGATATTATTGTCTTCCTCCAAGAACAAAAAACAGACTTTGCTTTTGTGGAAGATGATCCAATCAACTTTCACCAGGCCATGGAAAGTTTTAAATCTCGAAAGTGGATTGATGCCATGAACGATGAGATTAAGTCCATGAGTGACAATGATGTTTGGGAGCTTGTCCCATTACCCGAAGGTGTACCCATTGGCTACAAATGGGCATTTAAAACCAAGTGGGATTCAGAGAGCAATATAATAAGATTTAAAACTCGTCTCGTCGCTAAGGGGTACACTCAAAAGGTAAGCATTGACTTTAAAGAGACTTTCTCTCTAGTTTCAACAAAGACTCTCTCATGATAATAATGACACTAGTGACACATTTTGATATTGAGCTTCATCAGATGGATGTAAAAACAGTGTTTTTTAATGGTGACATTGAAGAAACAATTTATATGCAACAACCAGAAAAATTTGTTTCGAGAGATAAAAAAAAAAAAAGGTTTGCAAATTAAAGAAATCCATCTATGGGCTCAAGCAAGCTTCCCGTCAGTGGTATCACAAATTTCATAATTTCATTACATCCTTTTGTTTTGAACCAAATATAGCTGATGACTGTATATACCACAAGTTCAGTGGGAGTAAGCATATTTTTCTAGTTTTATATGTCGATGACATACTCCTTGCCAGCAACAATATAGTCTTATTGCACGAAACCAAGAGATTTGTTTCAAAGAAATTTGAAATGAAAGATCTTGGTGACATCCCTTTTGTACTAGGAATTCAGATACATCGAGACCGTCTCAAAAGTGTTCTCGGACTCTCACAAAAGGGCTATATCGATAAGGTTCTTAAGAGATATGGCATGCACGATTGTAAACCAGGTGACACCTCTGTTGCTAAGGGAAATATTTTTAGTCTCAATCAATTCCTAAGGAATGGTTTTGAAACCAAAGAAATGGAAAAGACACCTTATGCTTCGACCGTGGGGAGTCTATTGTATGCTCATGTTTGTACACGACCTCATCTTGCATACATAGTTGCGATAATAGGTAGATAACTCAGCAATCCGGGAATAGACCATTGGAAAATAGTCAAAAGGGTCATGCGATACTTACAAAGAATAAAAGATTACATGCTCACATATCGGAGGTCGACTCAGCTTCAAGATCATTAGGTATATTGACTCCGATTTTGTTGGGTCTCAGGATAGTCTGAAATCTACATTCGGCTATATTTACATGCTTGTTGGAGGAGGTATCTCTTGAAAAAGCATCAAACAATCTCTTATAGCTAATTCCATAATGGAAGGAGAATTTATAGCATGTTACGAGGCATCCAATCAAGGATTATGCTGCGAAATTTTGTTATTGGACTGCGCATAGTGGATAGCATTAAAAGGCCGCTCAGGCTATTGTATGAAAACAGGTCAACAGTCTTTTATGCTAAAAGCAACAGCAATTTGATCAGGACAAAGCATATAAACGTCAAATATTAAGCTGTAAAAGAAAGAGTACAGAAAGGACAATTGTCTATAGATTACATCAGTACTAACTTCATTAGTATTTACTCCATTGAATCAAAACTAAAAGAAAGTATTTGAGGCTGTAGCTTGGTTGGATTTTTTAGATTTAGTCTTTTTTTTATCAAATAAATAAGTTATCTAAGTAGGTTTTTAATCGATGAAGATTCAAATGATATTTTTTTTATCCATTCAATATTATTGTATGACAATAAATCATCAGCACATAAGTGATACCTATCAATCCTATTTTGTATTATTTTTCAACCAGAAAACAATTCTCAGGAATACCAATCTTGATAACATATATCTTAATTTTAATTTTAAGATAAAATTATTTCATGATAAATCTATCTATATGTAGTCGAGTATATACTAAACGAAAGTATCAGAAGTTGTAATTTTATTGGATTTTTGTTTTTTTTGAAAAAAAATATATTTTTTTTTAATTATTTATTTTAACAAAGTGAATCATCTATCATATTTATACTTAATCGATTCAAATAGTAATATTATTTTTTGAAGTAAAATAAATATCTTAATATATCTTATAAAGTTTAAAATTTTTTAATATACCTTATAAAATTCTTATCTGTTCGAACAAATTTTTAAATCCCATCAAATTTAAGTTTTTCATTTTTTTTTTGTTTCATTGTCTTGACAAAACTAAAACTCATTTATATTTGTCCCGTGCATAACTGCACGGATGAACAAACTAGTATTCGTACTAGATATCCCTATGTTGTACCGTACATTATAATCTCTTCTTTCTTAATTGTTATAATACAAACTCCATACCACTTCATTGTGGTAATCCATTTTCGATGTGTTTTCATAACATTAATAAATTTCAAACAACATATAAATTATAATTTCAAATCAAACTGTTTCACTTATTTAATGACGATGAGTAATTTATCAAATATTTTCCTAAGCAACTCCTTATCCCTCTGTATCAAATATTTGTGGAAAATGATGAATTCTATCCCTATCCATCTACAACTTCCTATCCTCACTTTTTTTTATATTTAGAGAAAAATAAATAAATCCTTACCCATTCTTACCATTATTTTAAGCTATTGTTATTCAATAATAATAATAATTAAAAATTTTAATATAATTATAAACTTTGAAATTATTGATTAATTATTATTTTATAATAAAAATAAATTTTTTCCAGAATAAATGAATTTCATTTATATGTTTCAATATCATAAATCGAATTGTTAGGTGTTTTTGTTGGTACAAAAATTATAATTATATCTGTACTATTGGTTCTGAATAATTAAATTTATGTTTCACCGATAAATAAAGGTCGAACCCACATGGCTTGGATTTACGTTACAAAATAATTTAACTGATCTTTATAATTTTTTATGAAATTAAAATTTGGGTTGGGGTGGAGGGATTTGAAAAGAACGAAAATAAAATAATGATACGAAATTGACTAAGTTCAGTTTTAGATTTGTTGTTCTTGAGAAAATTCTAGCATGTTGTTAAGGTGTATGACATGTGTAATTATTACTCATCATGAATTTTAATCATTAACAAGAATTTTCATTTCATGTTCATTTATGATAGATATTGTAAATAATTATGACAAAATAAGAACTATCGAGTATTTTTATTGGTTGTAATTAAGCATGACATAATCAAGCTAGGTAATTCTTCTATTTTAAAACAAAAATATAACATAGATTACAAATGTTGTATTACGAACTTTGTTGAACACTATGATAATGACCTAACAAAGTTAGCCTCCTATGATATTCAATTTCGTATGTGCATAGATTAACCAAAGAAAAAAGACATTAATCTATGATTTGCTACTAATATTAATCAAATGAGAATAATTAACTGCATACTTGCGTCATCAATGTAACTAGGTAGCTAATCCAATTGTATTAAATTAGCAATTGAGGATAAATCAACATGTGAATTTGATATCATAATCTTAGAAAATGAAACTAATAAGATCAAATAACATGTCTTACAAAATACATGCACGCGATCCAATTACTAAGGCATACCAGAGTTTTACGCTACGGTCGTCATAACACGTAATGAAAAATACATCACACGATCAATGTAAATCATTACGAGCTATACAACTAAAAGTAGGAAAGATAGAACTCTAGAGAAATGAAGATTGATCTACGTACAATTGACAACGATCTCCTTAATGAATGAAGCTCAACGACATATAGGCCTCAATGATAGAAGGGAAGAGAAAAACTCTAATGGAATCGACGGTTCCCTTCTCCCTCTCAAAACTGATGAAAAACTGACACTACATCTGTAGAGAGCCATGGCTATATATAAAGGAATTAAAATAACAAATTTCCCCTTAAAATAATAAAGATAAGTATTATAGATATATAATATTGAGTCAAACCCATGATGTATAGAAATTGAGTGACAAACAACCTATAGTCTTAGAATGTCTAAGTATGTACCAAGGCTGAGACAAAGTGGTTAGAAAGTGAGCCTATAATGGATGCACAACAAGGTTGATTCAAAGAGGAACGTAGTAAGTATGGTTCAAAGGAATGTAGCAAGGATGACAACATTGAGATCATGAGTAAAGAGACATAAGGGTTGGACATTTGGGTTTCTGCAATAAGGAATGATTGATCCTGGATTGCTTCTCGTTGAAGAAGATTACTACAGCAAGACTAAAGGACAGTAAGCCTTAATTCAAAAGAAGGATCCAGATGAAAGAAAAGTGGATCCTAAATTGCTTCTGTGAGGTTACTACGGCAAGGTTGAGGAGTAGTAAACCTGAATTCTACAAGAGGGTTTAAAAGAAGTCAAAGTTCTTTGTTACCTTTTGTATTGTGTCAGTGCACTTCTCTGCATCACCATCAAAGGTCAAGGGTCCATGAATATGATATCAGGATGGCATTAACACCAACAACCACATCCACAGGCATCATTATAAAACACCTTTACGTATATCACAATGATCTTAACCAAACATTGATCCTAAAACAATGATTTTGGTAGAACCGCCTATGTCATATCAAAGTCAGAGGAAGATTGAGGAAGATGTTACACTTGAAGCAAGATTTACATTAGAGGAGGGTGTCTATCTCATCAATCTAATTCTTCCAGCAACTCTTCAAATCCAAATATCCAAATAGAGATTGTTGTAGCTATTCAAAGTGGCATTGAAACCACCCATCAACCTCAAATTCAAGTCAAACGGCCATCAGACCAAAATCCAAAATATCTCCTCCAAACCACCTTCAACTTCCACAAGAAGGAGAAAAATTAGCAGAAGATCAGAAGGGACAATAGACCTAACTTCAAACCTATTCTCTAACCAATAAATGTTGACGGATCTCTTGCCCACACATCCATGAATGCCTCGGGGATTGGAGTCAAGCTGTCCATGAAACACAATGACAGTAACCACAAAAGCCAACAATTTTATATGGAAGAAGAAGCTCTACTTGAGTTTATGATGACTCCAGAGAATGAAAGAAAGCTTCTAGAACTGCTCATAAATACCACAAACAACTTTCTGTAAGAATATGTGGCTATTATAACAGAGGGCAGGATTTCTGAAAGTGCTAACAATACTAGTGATGATGATGAAAATACTTTTCTGCACCACCTCACGAAAGCTCATATGAGGAGCTCATTGATAAAGTTGCTACATAAGACCTCATTACGATAGACTGGGATGAATCCAAGCAAGTGAGGAGGACTAGACTGGGATGAATCTTATTGTTGAGATAGCGGCACTAGGAACACATTCAAACTTGCAGACCCCTCTACATAATAATATTCCTTTAACGGACTCTATCACCACTACTGAAAGGCTATTTTATGACATCATTAGTGCAAAATCCCTTATCTACAGTGTTCCTCAACTCACACCACCACAATAATATATCTTTGCTACCTAATCATTATCTCCTATCCAAAACACCGCCACAACAAGAACCATGATCTCATATTACTCTCTCCGAAATTCAAGCACCATAAGTAACAGAAGTGTCTGAGACTTCTATACAAAAGAGTAAGCAATCACAAGGAGTGTATGAGATCCTGCAGCAGAGCCTGAGGCTGTTGCACCTCATCAACGAGAAACTCAAGAAGTGCCACAAGCTCCTATTGAAGAGTCTGAGGCTTTTACACAAGAAGATAAACATGCCATAGGAACGTCTGAAGTTTCTACAATGGTGTCCGAGGCTACTGTACAAGTGAATGAGAATGACACGGGAACATCTCAGGTTCTTGCAGTAGTGTCAGGGACTACTACTCAAGAAGATAAGCAAGCCACATGAACATTTGAGATTCCTAAAGGAGTGCCTGAGGCCTTTACACAAATGCAACTGATAACAATAGATATGCCATTCATAGAGGATATTCCACTTACTCCCAGTCCTTTCATTGCAGTAGAAGAGCACATCCCAGTGGCTCCCTCTCCATCGCTGCTTCTTTGCTTCTCTATACACACTGAACAGATGAATGAAGCTCTAAAGCTCTACCTGCACAAATATTCCTTGTTGAAGAATACATTCAACTGTCTCCTAAAGATTCCTCTACTGCACAAGAACGAACAACACAATACACCTCTCATGTCTAAGCGCTACTATCAATTTACATGATCCAAGCTGTTGTAACTAGTGGCCAGACAAGTATTCCTGCTTTAATAGGATAAGCACTTCTCTACTGCTAATTTCCAAATGAATTCTACTGCTGAGACTCTTCAAGATGAACTCAGCAAAGTTCAACATGCAGTAGAGTATCTCAACACAAACTTCAGAAAGGCCACCACTGAGATCTAGCATCATGCAAAGCATGCATCCACCATTGCTACTGCAACAAATGCCTCCTTGACTATTCTGAAGAAGTCTACGGGGAAAGTGCATCAAAAGACCATGAAGAAGCTATAATCTTAGCTAACCTCCCTTACCAACACCATCACTAAGCACACTGAACATCTAAAAGAGCATGTGGATCATAACATCACTTCCATATGTGATGATATTGACTTACTCAAAAACAGAGAAGAACTAGACCACGACTAAAGCAGAACTCCATCTAATCAAGTTTAAAGTCAATGATATGAGTCAACACTTGATAGGTTGCACTCTTTTCCCCTTCACTGATGCTAGGAAACAGGGGGAGAGTCTAAAACAGGTTCTGTAACGTCACTTTTATAACGCCCCGGAAATTCTCATCCAATACCTGCTTGACACATGTAGTTACCGTCGCTTTGAACAGGTTCTCGACAAGAAGACATGGGATTTAGGTATAGAACATAGAAATGTACATGAATAAATCCAAACTTATAAAGAGAAGGAAATTATAAACAACACTTACCTTCTCTTTATAAACAACACCAAATTCTTTCCTTCTCTTTACTTTTTTCCACTTACCCTCCCCTCCCTTCCTACTAAATCTTACAAACAGAGCCTAAGACTTTGGTTCAACATATTCAAGTGGTCTGATAGCTTAGATTGTTTGTAGAAGTTTTTTCGTATTAATATCCATATTAAACAATGTAATAATGCCTTTTTTCATACATAGATTTAGTTTTTGATTTTGTTATTTAGTAGATTCCGTACACCAATATCTATATATATTGTTCATTTTTTGTATACTAGTTTTATATACATAGTATATAATTTCAACACTCATAATATAAAGTGATATATGTGTAAACATGCATCATTTTTTTAGTTAAAATTGCTGGTTTGTGTCAGTTTTTTTTTTTTTTGTTAGTTTGAGTCATTTTAGTTCCTTATATTATTTAGAACATCGATACCATCGTATTTCGTATTTTAATTGTAGATATGAAGCGTTTGAGACATTTTTTATGGTGAGCTATTTATGAAGAGTTTCTATCTGTTTTGTTGGAGCTGCTCGATGATTTCAAAGGATTTAAGACGTGTTTACAACTTGATTGGAGTTAAGATAACGAATATGCTGATTTGTTGAAGAGCTAGGCCGTGCATAGTGTGTATAAGCCGTGCAACATAAGTTTCAGGTTGTCATTGAGCACGATGTAGGGTACAAGATTAGTTGAAGCGCAAGGGCTGTGCAGATTGGCACAGGTCATTTGAAGCCTTACTATACTTTTGTTTCTTTTTAGAGTTAAGAAGATTCAAACATCCAACTGAAAACTTGGGCATCGTCATTGTATCCCTTATTACATTAAAATCAATTCGTTTGATAATGAATAGAAACTACTAAGCTAAAATTATATTCCAGGGCTCTCCAAGTGATCCCCTTCTGTCATCTTTTATTACCTGAAACAAACATGTAATCGTGAGCTTGAAAGTCCTATAACATAAGCTATATATCCATCTTAGGGGTACGACATGCTTATTATATTATGTTTTTACCATGCACACAGTATACCATGCAAACAGGCAAACAAACAACCATATGTCACATAGGGTTAAAAATACACGAACATATTTTTATGCTTCAGGAATGTATAACGCATTATCCAACAGGAATTGACCGTTTTTTGTTCGTCAGGATTTTCATGTCACTTGATTTATTATTTATAGACATTTACGAGTTGATGACGTGGGAAGAGTTATCACAGGATTTGTCACCTAATATAGCCATTCTAGGGACAACAAGCTTAATGATCCTTTACAAGAAACCCCAGGAAGGTAATTTATTTACCTAAACACGACCTTGCCGTTGCGTGCATGCAATGGAAATTTATCCTCATAGTTAGTCATGTAACATGTAACTCTCCCAGTTATTCATTTCATCGATTCAGGATTTGTCAAGAATTAAAGAATCAGGATACTTAAGAATGAATAACAATTTAATTTCATGTTTAGCAGGTGACTACCATGACGTTCATGTTATGTTTTCATATCACAACTTTACAACACTACATGTACTATTTTACGTTACAAGTATTAGGCACATAGGTAGTCACACATTACAGCGGAAGCAAGCATATAAGGTCGTCGTGAATATGTAAACTATTCTATAATATTTTATAGGTTACATCGTTTTCTTATATTATATGATTGAATTATTTCATGTAAACACGCGTCAATTAAATATTTAATTTAATTGATAGGTTTACAGGTATCAGGTTTCCTTTAAATATTGATAATTTAATTGTTGAAAACCCATCTAGTTGAGATGAATCCGTAGCAAAAAAGGATACATTAATTCAGTTTGCTACGGATCCGTCGCTAAAGTTGCAGGTGTTTGCGACGGGCGTTAACTTTTCCGTCGTAAAAATTTTGGTTTTTTATTTCAAAATCATTTTTACAGACGGATCCGTCGCAGTTTCAAAACTTTTATGACGGATATTTGTCGTTGCAAAATCTTTATGTCACTAAAATGCTATTTTTTGTAGTGAAAGATCGACGGCGGGGGTGATGGCCGGAATCAAGCCTAACAGTGTGGTTAAGATCAAAATATTTAAGAAATCAATAGAGGAGATGATATTTATCATTTCACGTGAAGGTCAAACAGTTTTCGATGGCACCTGTATTTATAGGAGTAGAAAATACATAGATTTTCTATTTCGAGAATTGAGGAAAAGATATTCGTCGGGTATTGGAATTTATCCCCTTATTCGGATTAATCCCCAAACCGATTATATCTTGATGATATTTTAAAAATTAAATGCAAAATTTTGGGATATTATATTTCTCCCTTCTTTTTAAAGTTTTATCCTCAAAACTTGTCCTCGAAACTTGAACATGCATAAAAGGTAACATATCCGGGAATAAATATGGATATCGCTTCCTTCCTTTTCCAACTCCCAAATCGCTTCTCGAGTGGTATGGTTGGTCTATCGCACTTTAACTATGGGCACCTCCCTTCGCTTGTGCGTTTTTACCATGCGACCAACTACCTCTTCTGGTCTTTTCTCATAACATAAGTCCTCATTGAGATGTACTAGCTCATGTTGAATGACATGTTTAGGGTCGCGTTTGTAATTTTTCAACATGGAAACGTGGAATACATTGGCCAACTAACCCTGCTAATTTAATGGAAACATGGATTATAGAAGTGGAAAATATATAGATTTTCTATTTCGAGAATCGAGAAAAAGATATTAAGTTGTTATTGGTATTTATCTCCTTATTCTGATTTAATCCCCAAACCTACTATATCCTTAATGGCATCATAAAAATTAATTCAAAATTTTGGGATATTATAATTTCACTTATCCTTAAACTTACAAAAACAATCTAGGACATTACTGAACAGAAGTATTATTGACACTCATCTGGAGGAAGATGCTTTTTAAAGGATTAATTAAAGCAACAAGAACAACCTTGATCTTTTCAATCAACAGCTTGAGAAGACAATCAACAGAGGGGCACAGGTGAGCTCATCAGGAGGATCACAACTAACTATATGGCAGACTACTTTATAGAGGACTATTGTGCCTCCAAAGCCTACGCCTCCAAAGAGGAGGAGAGATAATGATGTCCCTATTGCTCCAAAGAGACACAAACAGTAGAGCTTGTGAGCCTATTTGTATGTCTCAAATTTTGTATGTGTTAACTTTTCAATTTGATATAAATAAAAGATTATGAGTTTATCTTTTTTTTCGTTTAGATAGAGTTTTCTATCATCAATTAAGGGCAGATTGTTAAGTCAAACCCATGATATATAGAAATTGAGTGATAGACAACTTCTAGTATTAGAATATCCTAGTATATATCATAGCTGAGACTGATCTATTTGGAAAGTGAGTCTGCAATGGGTGCGTAATAAGACTGGTTTAAAAGAATTCAGCAAGGATGACAACATTGAGGTGAGTAAAGAGACAGTAAGGGTTGAGCATTTGGGTTTCTGTAATATGGTATGGTTGATCCTGGATTGCTTGTGGTTGAAGAAGGTTACTGTAGTAAGACTGAAGGACAGTAAGGCTCAGTTCAACAAAAGGGTCCAGATGAAAAAAAGATGGATTTTGAATTATTTTTGTGAGGTTACTACAGTAAGGCTGAGGAGGAGCAAAGCTGAGTTCTACTAGAAGGTTCAGAAGAAGTCAAAGTTCATTGTTGCCTTTTGTATTGTGTCAGCGTACTTCTTTGTATTGTGTCAAAGCTGAGTTCAATGTCCGTGAATATGATTTTAAGATGACATGAAAGTGACGTTACAAGAAAGGACAACTTCAACCACGATTAAAAATTTGGTGTTGTTTATAAATACAATGACGATGCCCAAGTTTTCAGTGGGATGTTTGAATCTTCTTAACTCTAAAAAGAAACAAGAGTATAGTAAGGCTTCAAATGACCTGTGCCAATCTGCACAGCCCTTGCGCTTCAACTAATCCTATACCCTACATCGTGCTCAATGACAACCTGAAACTTATGTTGCACGGCTTATACACACTATGCACGGCCTAGCTTTTCAGCAAATCAACATATTCGTTATCTTAACTCCAATCAAGCTGTAAACACGTCTTAAATCCTTTGAAATCATCGAGCAGCTCCAAAAAAACAGATAGAAACTCTTCATAAATAGCTCACCATAAAAAATGCCTCAAACGCTTCATATCTACAATGAAAATACGAAATACAATAGTATCGATGTTCTAAATAATATAAGGAACTAAAATGACTCAAACTAACAAAAACAAACTGACACAAACCAGCAATTTTGACTAAAAAAATGATGCATGTTTACACATATATCACTTTATATTATGAGTGTTGAAATTATATACTATGTATATAAAACTAGTATACAAAAAAATGAACAATATATATAGAAATTGGTGTAAGGAATCTACTAAATAACAAAATCAAAAACTAAATCTATGTATGAAAAAAGGCATTATCACATTGTTTAATATGGATATTAATACGAAAAAACTTCTACAAACAATCTAAGCCAGTCTAAGGCTCTGTTTGTAAGATTTAGTAGGAAGGGAGGGGAGGGTAAGTGGAAAAAAGTACAGAGAAGGAAAGAAGAGTAAAGTATATGTGTTTTATTTTATTTTATTTTTGTTTGGAAGAAAAATAGATTACTTTACTTTCTTATATTTGTGAGATAAAAATAAAAAAATACAATGTTCTGAAATTTTGAAGGAAAAGATAAATTTATATTTTTATCAAATATCTCTTCCTTCCCCTCTAAAAACTCTCATTTTTCTTGGAAACAAAAATATCTTTATTTTATTTTTTAATAGTTCCTTTTTCTTTCTTTAAAATCTCACAAATATCGAAAATTAAAATACTCTCTTCATAATCATTTCTTTTTCCTTTCATTTTTTTTTTTTAATTTTACACTCCCAAACACAGTGTTAATGTCCGGGTGCACTTTGTCACAAGGTAAACTAATAGGTTGAGAAAGGATGAGATTAAATTTTCATCGAGATGTTACAACCAAAAAGGAAAAAACAAAAATCATTGAGATAAAGATAGAATAAACCCGAAGAAAAACAAATTATCCCTATTAATCCAATCCTTCAGAAGCCCTAAAGAGTGAGAAGGAAGGCGGCAATTCTCCACCTTTACCATTCCTGAAGTGCAGACTTGATGAAAGAGTGAGAGGCAGGAGATTGCAGCAGCGTCTAATGGAGAAGGAAGTGATAGAAGGGGAGTTGGTGCTGCCATCGCACTTCTCTTTCAAGAGGAAGCAGTTCCACGACAAGTATCCAAAGGGGCAATCCAAGGTCAGGCACAAGAATCTCAAGCAGATGATCCTCCAAATCCAACAAAATTTCGATGGCAATCACCCTTCTGATCATCAACATCAACAACCCAATTGTGAGTTGTCTCAGTTTTGTTTTGCTGAAAAAAGAAGTTATGTTTTGGTGGTGATATTTGTGGTTATGCCGTTATGAGTAATTGAATTGAGCATGGCAGTTCCTCTTTTCTTTTCACTCAAAATTCAATATTAAGGCCAATTCAGATCTCTTCGAACCTAATAATCTCTACAAAAACACTGAAATGACTTCAAAGCACTAGAAAAATGAATACTAGGCTGTAAATACTACTTTCTCTGTCCCATATTAGTTGCATCATCCCATGTAGAATGGAATCGACCCAGATGTATATTGTTGAGTTAAACTCATGGGATTCCGGCCACTGGGATGCCCAGTGCCAGGCTCGTTCAGTTTTCTTCTGTCTTCCTTTGTGAAAATGTGCTTATCTTATCTTCGTGTCCTTGAATTGGTATCGTCTAGTTTCATGATCCTTGAATTGATATATTCTAGTTTCATGATCCTTGAATTGGTATCGTCTAGTTTCGTGATGTTATATTCATATCATTGTGAAGTGGAGGTCTATGGGAAGCCTATACCTAGTAGTGGAATTCTCGTGAATTGGGATAAATAAACTTGTCAAGGTGTTGAGAATGGGATCTTTTTTTTCATGAAATTATCAACTTGGGGATCCTAAGATAATTGGTTAGTTGCAGTCTCGGAGGAATTTGTTGTCTAAATGGAATATAAGGTAGACTGCTAACATGAATCAGCTTCCTTCTGAGAATGCTTTGTTTTTTCTTGTGTATTCCATATTGTTGTTAAACATCAGGTTTTCCTCTTTCTTATTTTATGTTGTTGAATAGGTAATGCTGCATATGCTGAGGTTAACCTAAAATAGTGCACTGCACTGTGAATTTGGGAGGGTTTGTATAATCCTGACATAGATAACATGCAAATTTGTAGAGAACTCCAGGCCTATTGTATTTGTACCTTGCCATATGAGGGAATCGTATGTTCAGAGAACATACGACATCGATTGTTGGGTTGTGCAAGATAATAAGAATAGTTGTTTTCTGATTGGCCTACATGGCACATTCTGAAGTTGTGAGACTGAAAAGAGCTCTAAGGAGGTCCTATGATGCCACAATATCAATTTGGTTCCATGCACTGAACATCATAACATCTTGATCCAGCCTCGTTTTACAAAAAAACACAAAGGCTGGCTTTAATGCAGTAAAACTCGGATGTGCTGAGATGGGTAACAGGGGAAGCGTCCGCAATGCTATGACCTAACTGATACAAACCCTTCAGGGCCTCCCCTATCTGAAAATCAAAAAAAGGTGGAAGAAACAGAAGAATCAAGACTGCTTACACTTCATACTATTCCCGTACAATTCCATGTTTTCTTCTCTCTGTTGTCAACTTGTGAAATTTCCTTTATCTGTGTGTAGCGTTCTCCGCTAAGGTTATGCAAGAAAAGTTATTCTCCAGAATTTTGCTCAAAGTTTGAGAGAAGCCATGGGTCTGGTGTGTCTCACTTTCACATATTGCCCCTCTTTATGCATCATCTTTGGGGAGATTGCAGAATCTTTGAGATTGAGGCTTTTGGCCCTTATAATCTGCATGAAATTTATTTATTTTTACTACTGGCATCTCAAACAATTTCTCCTTCAAAATTCAAAGATTAAGGACAGATGACTTGCTTAGTCATGAAACTGACATTTAGTTCTTGTCTAAGTCACTGGTTTGATCTGTATGATCACCATTATGGCTCCTCCTTGCTTTTCATGAGATGTGAATAAGAAGTTCCAAGCCTTTATTTTGCTAGTGATATTTGTGGAGAGCTGTAACTAATTGGATGGAATCATGGAAACAGTAGGTAACTGGGTAGAAGTTTTAGTATGCTATTCAACGAAGATTGAGATCGAAATGTCACATTCATTTGGGATTGAATGGCGGCATACTGACTGCCAGGCTAGAATCTTTGAAACCTTGAGTTCTCTTCCTGTCCCCCCGCTCCCCACCCCCTCTCTGTCTTCCCCCTTCTCTCTCTCTCTGCACTCGGCGTTCTCTTCTCATCGCTTCCCTGAATCAGCATGGTGACTAGGAAGGAAGCTTATACCTAGAAAGTGCCGATACCATGAAAAACAAGGATTGCATAGCTTCTTAGATGATTGTCCTTATCAAAAATATGAATAATCATCTAATCGCTTGCCTTGGCTGGGCACCTACAGCCATTCCTATCTATACTTGAACTATACATCAAGATCATATGATGGCGCTAAAATACATAATGCCTGTACAAAAACCAGGTTCTACAGTCTCCAAGGTCTCTCAATCAAACCAGGATCCATCTTCGAGCTTCTGCTTCTCATAACCTGGGCAGCATCTGACACAAAAATTGACAAATGCTTCAATACAACAATCTGACAGCGCTTCACATCCCTAAAGATCGCATCGTTCCTAGATCTCCGTATTTCATGCACCATGGGACAGAATAGCAACCTTGAGAGACACCTGTTAGGACTTACCCCTAGAAAGTGTTGTTAAGAGTGATGTTCGTAGGTCTGGAAAAGCTGTAGGAGTTTGTCTGTTTCATGACTGATTTTTTCCTAGATAAAAATTTGGCTTGCAGAGAACATGTAATTATAATGTCCGTTTTCCCTTTTTCCAGATGTAGCAATCTCGTCGCCACCTCCTATTCATCCACCCAAGAGAATATGTGATATAACAGGATATCAGGTGAGTAGCTTTTTAACTCAATTTCCATTGTCGTCATTTCTGAGGTTTTTGATACCGCAGAATAGTTGGTTCAATTGGATCTTTGAACCGGTGCAGAGTTTTTCTTCTTCCTGGAATACACAGTTTTATTTAGAGTGAGCAGAATCTGGTGGCCCCACAGGAAATGACTTCAAATTTCAATTTTTTTTTCTCTCCTGGAAATCATATTTTCATTTAGAGTGCTTAATCTGGTGGTGCAGCGGGAAATAACTTCATATGAGTAGCTGGGCCTGTTGAGATTTATTATTTGAATTGGTTACTTGGAAAATGCTCGGGACCATTTTATGCAGTCTCTTGAATGTCACTTTAATTACTAATTAGTGAATTACTCATGGGTCTGCATATCTTAATGATAAATCTCTTCTATCAACAAACTAACGATAGACGTCCCAAAAGTGACTTTACAAGTAACTTTCTCATAGTTAGATATTTAAATCCATGTTCCTGTATCCTGTATGTAGAAGTGATTGTCCCCTAAACTCTGCAAGTTCTTCATACCTTCAATGACCATTTGGGGGTGATATTTTGAAAGAGGCCAATTGATTATGCACAAAGATGTCTATGAGCACTCGTCCTATTGTATGCTTGCCATGCACGCTGCGCTTCTTATATGACACCCACTGGTAGCACTAAAAGCATTCGGATGTCTTGATTGTGCGTGCAGGCCCCTTACTTTGATGCTAGGACCAAGCTGCGGTATGCAAATGCTGAAGTGTTCAAGCTCATAAGGTCTCTTCCCGACAAGTATGTTCAACGGTACCTAGCCCTTCGACACGCGGAAGTAGTCATGAGGTAGTTGACAAGCATCACCATATCGTAGATTGCAAGTTCCAAGGCCACCAGATTCAAGCATGTTCTACAATCGGAATGCAAAATGCTGAGCGTGAAATCTATGAACTGTTGGTCTTGTTCATAGGTTAAGTAATCATGGTCTCTGAACATACGAGAATGGCAGAAGGCCTTGGTCAAGAATGGACCTTCTTAGACTTGCACTTTTTTTTTTTCCTTTTAGTAAAGACTTGCATATTGTTGATTGCAGTATAAAAGATTAGAGATTACATCATGGATATTTAGTCAACTTGCCAAGTGATGTCTAACTATCTATAGTCATGAAAAATGCAATATTTGAATTCGAGGTTTATGAGAGATCCCTGATCTCATCTCTTCATGGATGATAATCAAAGGTTTTCCATCCTATCGGGGATATCTGAAGGGTGGTGTTTAGTCTTGAGATGTCACATCACGACTGTTACCCTATGGTAACTGACCCTGATTTGTTGTAGGACAGGCCATACACAATCTACTTTTAGCGTGAACTTGCCACTGCCTCTCGAAATCAATGCTGCTCGACCCTCCTTGTGAAGTCTCTCTGTGGTTTCAACAATTTTCCAAGGATATTGCTCATTCAATCGTAAATTCGTTTGAAGAAAGTTGGAGAGGCTAAGACTGGGAATCTTAAATCTCGAGCAACTACAGTTGAGAGAGTCTCCCAGTGAATTCTGACATTGCAAAGGCACAAACGGATAGTTGCATGCTTAGCGAGTGTCGGGTCACTCCCTTGGCTTCCCTATGCCATACATGAGTCGACAGGCAGGCAGCATTCTTAATCTAATAGCGAAATCAAAATCCCTTTATAAAATAAAATGATTTTATATAAATGAAATATTGAGGATAAAATAAGAAATAGAAAGTGAAAATCATAGGATCTATTTGATATCGTTATCGATTCCTCTTTTTTATTTTTTTTGTTTTACTAACTGATGAAACACAACTGTTTTGTATCATGTTTTTTTTCTCTATTTTTTATTTTTTAAACGGATGAAATAGAAGAAAAAAACAGAAAATCAGAAAAAATGATTTTGTGTTTGTGTTTATTGTTTCATCAAAATACAATATTCACGATTTTTTTTTATAACAAATCATTTCTTTTTAAAAAAATAATTTTGATTTTCACTAATGTTTTCTATTTCCCCTTGTAGTTTCTTCCGTTTTAACAGCAATATCAAACAACCCAATACTTTCTGATTTCATGTTTTTTTATTTTTGCTTCATCCATTTCATAAATGGAAAACAAAATGAAATCCAACGGTTCGGTTTCATCAAAAACAAAAAATAAAAACAATACAAAACTAGCCCATAACTTTAACTGTATTATGAAGTTCTTTTTTTTTTTTTTTGCAAAAGGATCAATTTTCAGCTTAAGTGTCTTCAACTCCGTAAAAACTCTACATGAACTTGACATGTCAGCACAGAAACAGTCCATCTTCCATGGGGAAACAAAGGTTTACCCTCCAAACCTTCTACCACAACAATATATCAGCTATAAACCGTTAACATGCCCATTTTCATCATGGATACAATTTTCACATATAGACCAAACCTGGAATAATATGAACACTACGAAATGATAGTTTCCTGTGCGTAAATCTGAGCCCTGGCAGTCTTCTCTGAGAACCAAAAATGGAAATCGATCTGCTGACACTGAGATTAGAGAGAATATGGAAGCACAGAGTGACTTTCTCATGAACATATAGATGTCTGATACATTTACAATCACAGCATCATTTAGCAGCATGTTTTTCAAAATCAGCATACATAGCTTTGTTCAACTTGTTTTGCTCTTTGATATTTGCTTCAGTAGGCCAGACACAGACGCAAAATGAGTAGTCATATTTGCAGGTCTCACAGCACACCTGAAGCTTTTCAATGACATAGCGGCACCTATATATTCATTGCGAACAAATGAAGTCAGATCAGTGGACTGCACAAAAAATATAGACCGCAGGAACGAGGGAAGCATGACGCATTCAACTAACTAAACATGGGATGTGATCCCCACCTCGCAGAAATCAACAATCCATACCGACATAACATCGGAACTGAGCTGAGCTCACATCATTGCCCAAGTAAAACCGAAATTCAGATTGGCAGAAGAATCAAGATACTGTCCATTACATGAAAGGGTCAAGAAAAGGTATTCCTTGATTGACCCATTCAAGGAACCCAACAAAAAAAAAAAAAAAAAAACCTCCAAAACAAAATTGTAATAAGAAAAGCAACTTGAATCATTCCGTCCATCATAAAAAATCATGCTAATGCTACATGGCCAAATGAATTCGAGAAAAGCAACACTTTATGTAATATCCTGAAAATTTTAGGAAAATAAATAAATATTTATGTAGATATGATGGGATATTTATTATTATTATTATTTATTTATTTTCACATGTTTGATTGGTTTGAGAATCCCATGAAAATCTCAACTGATTTCGTAAATATCTCAACAAATCGTTTGGTCTCAATGCATGATAATTTTGCACCAGAAAATTCATCCGCTCAATGCATAAACCCTAATTTTTTGAATCCGAAGTCACACTTCCTTCACCTTCTTCATCGGAATTTGCTCACTATCTCTGTTTGCAATGCCATTGGGGGGGAGAGCTGGCGACAAGAGCGAGCCCCGATACTGCAGCATCGAGACCGAGTTCAGCGATGACGCGCCTCAGCTTCTTGAATTCAACATCAATGGCGGCATCAACTTCGTCGTCGCTCCTCTGATGGATCCGACATATCGGCCAAGCTTGAGGATTGAGCTTGATGGAATTTCTGGTGGTCTTCCAGTTGCTGGTTCAGATTTGGTTTTGAGTCCCTCTGATTGGAGCAGTCGTGTTATAGGAAAAATTAGCTCCTGGATTGAATTAGATGTCGGCAATGAAGTACTCCGTAGGGATTTTGAAACTACCCTGAAGCAAGAAATTGCTTGGGCATCATATCTCTCTGTACAGGCATGTCTTTTACCTATGCCCAGAGGTCTGTCATGCGGTAATTATGTTCGGTGCGTTAAACAGATTCTTGACGGTTCAACTAATATGAAGCCATGGCTCAGGATTCCTCTAAAGAAACATGAAGAACATGCGGCACAGACAATTGTCCTGTATCGGGTGCAGAGCAATTCGATTCAAGGGAGGTTAACTACACTGTCAGCATCATCGTTCTTGGGGCATCTGTCGATCTCGCCAAAAAGAAGATATTCCCAACTCTTTTCGCACTATACTACGAAGACTGCTTACACAAGGACTTTACAATTTATGGCTATGCTCGTAGTAAGATGATCGATGCTGAGCTTAGGCAAATGATGAGAAAGTCTCTTAGCTGCAAAATTGATAAGCATGACAACTGCATGGAGTAGATGGAGCAATTCCTTAACAGATGCTTTTATCACTCCGGTCAGTGTGATTCCTTGGAAAACTTCAAGGAACTTGATGAGGATCTTTAGAAGCCATGGGGATAGATCACTACCTCGGAAAAGAATTATTGGAGAACTTATTTCTTCTTCGCTTCTCCAACCTTGTTTTTGAACCATTGTGGTCAAGGAAGTATATAAGAAATATGCAGTTGATATTTTCTGAGGATTTTGGTACTGAGGGGCTTGGAGGGTACTTTGATCATTATGGCATAATAAGGGATATAATGCAGAGCCATTTGCTGCAAATTCTAGCTATCTTTGCCATGGAAACTCCCGTCCGCTGTCATGGGGAAGTTGTCGGGGCATGGGATTCCAGTAATATAGAATCCCTAACCAGATGCACCGTCGAAAACAACCTGTACACTTGATACACAGCAGGAAGGATTATGCTCATTGCTCAAAACAATATGTACACTTGATACACAACAAGAAGGATTGAGGTTGGAGCTGTTTGAGGAATTTTTCTGATTTAACTCATGATAAGGTAACACACATCGTTATCCTAAATTACAAGTGCGTGATTTGATTTATGTGATTATGTGATCACTTACTTGCATGATAAATAAAAGAATAAAAGTGTGATGTGTATGATTTCCTTGATTTGTTTGCTAAAAGGCTAACGATGCAACCTGTAGAATATTATAGAGTTTAATAATGACTCCTGAATATTGCTTGCAATAGCTATTCTAGAATCCTGCTTGCTCTTGACGTGCGATATCCCGTGCTTGTTGATATTAATTTTGTAACGAATTATTAATCCTGAAAATTATTAAGAACGTTACAGAATATAGCGTTATATAAATTTATGAAACACCATGGTGGTCACCTGCTATACATGGATTAATATGATTAATTCATATTATATACCTGAAATCTCGAATTACGAATACCATGATGGTCACCTGTTATACATGGATTAATATGATTAATTTCATATTATATACCTGAAATCGTGAATTACGAACATCATGATGGTCACCGGCTATACATAGATTGATAGGATTAATATCGTATTATATGCCTGAAAATCTTGAATCTTGTTATACATGGAATTAATACGTTTAATTTCATGCTACCTGCATGAAAATCCTGAAAACCTGAACAATGAGATATTCCTGTAAATGATAATAACTGGGAGAGTTACGAGTCCTGACTAGTTAGGGAGGGATAGAAACCCCCTTCGCGTGGGTCGTCTGCAGCGACAATCCTGTTGTTTAGTTGTTATTAGTATGACGATACTATTAACATTAAGTTCCTGCTGTAACTCCTCTCATGTTATTAACCTGTAAAAATCATAAGAATTATTATGACGAGACAAACATTGTCATTAATCTGTAAGAATCATGAGAGTCAATATGACATTACAGAGCATGTCATTAGCTTAGCAAAAATGACGAGAATCAATATGACATGACATAACATGTCATTAACCTGTAAAACCTTTATTAAAGGCCAGTGATAATAAAACAGGGATTAACCTGTTTGACTTGAACTATTATTATATTGTACGTATTTATACGTTTCTACTGGTATATGGTTGCTCGGTGTTGTTTTTATTGCATCCTGCATGATATAATAAGCATGCCAGACCCCTGAGATGGACGTGTACCCTGTGTTATTGGGCTTTCAAGCTCACGATTACATATTCGTTTCAGGTAATAAAGGATCGTGGAGGCGACCGTTACATAGCGATGATGATTAGTTTCGGATTTCTGTAACATTTCGCTTATATTTTCGGAGTACGATTTTTATGTAATTCAAGACAATGTAAGTTGGATATTTATTTCTAGATCCTATGTTTCTGATACTTAAACCTCTTGTATTCCTGTCGCCTTGCTTCGAAGCAAACTTTGGAGCGGCGGTAACGCCACGTGTGTAGCAGGTATTGGATAGGAAATCCCGGGACGTTACACAAATCTATCCCGTTAATTGAAGCAGCGGATGATTTAGCAGATGTACACCATGCTGAGACTGTGGATGATTCTTTGCAAAGTCTGGAGCCTATTTCCGAGGTTAAAGGTGCTAATCCAGTGGCTTCATATTCAGCACAAGATGGTGACTCAAAGGTCACTAGAGCAAAACTACAAAAGGTTTATGCATCGTTATTGCCCTCAACAGCAGTTTCTCGATCTCAGCGTAAGGTGAGAATTCACTCTGCTTCCTCTTGATGATTAGTGCCATTATATGGAATGTCCGAGGAATAGGAAATGATGAGACCTATTCTAGGCTAAACAGATTAGTTCATCAGCACAGACCTCTGTTTATTGCTTTAAATGAACCCATGATTGCTTCCACAAGATTGCAGCGGCTAGCTCGCAGACAATTGATTCCGAATTTGTCTCATAATGAGTTTGAATGTGGAAAAGTTTGGTTTCTTTGGAAAGATGATTTTCTCATTTCATCTTTTTGGGCTACCTCTCAATTCTTGTCTCTGTTCAAGGTATATATCAGCCCCTTAATACTCCTATTTTTCTCTCCATAGTTTACGCTAAATGTAAGAAACTAAAGAGAAGTGTGGAATCATCTATTTGACTTTAGTGCTCGAGTTAATGGCCCATGGTTAATCGGTGGTGATTTTAATGCTATCTTGCATATGCATGAAAAACTTGGGTCCAACCTCATTGCTTCCCTAAAACATATGGATGCGCCCTCACCAATATCCCGCTAATGATCGGATTCCGAGAATTGATCAATAAGTTGGAACTTAGAGAAATCTGTTAATTTTGTGAAATATTTTTGTTTTTGATTTTCTTGATCGTATTACAAATCTCTATACATGGGTTTATATACATTGGTTGTGGGTCCACACATGCGTGCTGCACATAGGCAATATTGCGCAATAGTCCACATATGCGGCTCTGCTGCTATATCTCGGCTGTTATATTTAACAAAATCACTATGTCCGGAAGAAGATTCACCTGGTCAAATGAGAGAGATTGCCCAACCTTGGAAAAACTAGATCGGTTTTTGGTCTCAGTAGATTGGGAAAACACTTTTCCTGTCACTACCTGCACTCCTCTTGCTACTATTGTCTCGGATCATTGCCACTTCTGCTGAATTGCGCCACAACATACCCCAGTTCCAGGGTATTCAGATTCGAAAAGATCTAGGTCAGATACGGCCAATTGGATAACATTGTTACAAATGCATTCCATGCCATCCCCAGCAACATCTATAGACCCGCCACTACACAGAAAATTCCTAAAAACTCAACATGCTCTTTACATTTGGAGTAAAGCCAATGTAGAAATGTACGCAAGCAAGTCGAGATTTCCAAAGCTAGTTTAGCTTGGATCGATAGAGCTTCTGAAATATGGGCACTCAATGAGTTAGAGATCAGACTCAGATTGACACTAAAAGAAAGGCTAACATAGCTACTTGATCAAGAAGCGACCAACGGGAGGAAACAAAGATCTAGAGTGCACTGGCTTAAAGAGATAGTAACACGAAATTCTTCCATGCTTTTGCTAATTACAGGAAAAGCAAAAACTGGATCTCCGAAATTGTTAACAACGGAATTGCCACCGGGAATCACAAAGACAAAGAGGAAGCATTCCATACTCATTTCTCCCAACTCATGGGATCATGTTTCGTCCGTGACCCGAATCAGAATGTGGACCATCTACTGGAGTCAATTCATGGATTGCAAGCACTAGAAGCACCTTTCACAGAAACAGAAGCAAAGGAAGCATCATGGAGGATGCCTCCAGAATCCTCCATAGCGCAAATTATGAAGGGTCACAAATAATTATTCCTTAAACATATTATAGGACAATAGGGCCTATAAGTCAAATATAAGAAAAAACTATTAGGAAAAATATTTTTCACCTTTTAATTTATGGTGACGAAGTTACTTACTTTACTTTGTTTGCCTAACTTTGGTCTCGAACTAGAAAAGTAAATGCTTGAGCTTGAGAAGCTTCTGGTCCAATGGACCCGTAAAACTCATTAAGATAAGCGGTATTATTAAATCAGACTAAGCAAGAAGTAATGAAACTAAAGACAGATAAAACAGCTAAACTATAAGACAGGTAAGCTTCTCTAGACGATGTAAATGCACGGCGAGACTATGCAAAAGGTTTGGTTAAAATATGCTAGATTCCATCAAGTATACAAATGGAACCTAACCATACATGTCCTCCAATTATATCTTTCAAATCGTCCACACTAAGAATCTACCCTTCTCCTCCAAACAGCGATTTTAGTAAAAAAAACAAATAGAATACTTGGACTAAGGGTCAAGTTGATAATTTTTCTTACATCTCCCCCACCTGACGCCCAAGTATCATATAGGCCCCCAAAAGAGGGCCTTGAATACTAAAAGAAAAACATCTAGACCTAACAAGATTAAGTGAATACCCAAAATTGTGATCATTTTATTTCTATCTTTCCATATGTAACTGAAGAATGGAAAAGATTCTTCAAGAGTCTCAAGTCTAAGAAGTGCATGATAAATACAGCAAAAGCCCAAAACTACGGTGGAAATTAAGTGAAATACTCTGGATACAAAGTAGGGAAATGTATCTATAACTTCGCCACCGGGGCCTATCCCCCAACCGAGAATAGCTAGGTGGGGAAGCAAAATTAATCCTTGTTCATACATTGGCTTCTTTGGTACAAAATGGTCAATTTCAAAGAGGTTCATAGCTCCTGTCCAGAATACGATTAATCCGGCATTGGCTACATGAGCTCCAAGTAGCTTACCGGATAAATTGATAAGTCGAGCATTCTTGGTACTTAGCTTCCAGTGGTTGAACTTGTCGAAAGAGCAAGTTGAAGGTTCCCTACTGTTAGGACATTTGGGGAACTTTAGTGGTGCCGTTGTTGATGATAATCTTCACACAAACTAACTGTTAGTAACTTCTTTGCCAATAGAATATGTGATTCTTTTCAATAACTGTTAAGTCTAGAAAGTCAGGCTCTGATACCAATTGTAAGGTTCGAATTTCTAGCTTAAGGGGGGATGAATAGATTGTATAAGACTTTACAATGCTTTTTGTGCGGAATTTTGCTTCTGTGCAGACCATTGTTCTATGTAGACTACTCAGGTAGTCTGCAGATAGAAGCAATATTGCTCTACTGCATTTATTTTTTAAAAGAATATTAACGTTATAAAATATTTTTCCTAAAATCACGCAACGATCAAAATATTGACTTATACTACATAACGGCTAGAAACTCTAGTAACAGTAATATCTTTGGAGAGTATAAAAGATGAAAATTTTCTAAATAAAAATCACTTTACTCTCTCATACACACTCTCTCTGTAAAATGCTCTCATGCTCTCTCTAATCATTCGAAGCCCTCTACTACATAAAGAACTACAAAACCCTAACTTTCAATTCTTTCAAATTCACTTTTAAAACTCAAGAATTTCATCAAAATACTTTTTGAAAATGGCCAACACTACTTCAAATATCTCAAAGAAGAACACCAAATCAGATGAGCAATCAAGTCCATCAAGAAAAGTCAAACTCCATACTGGTGTTGTGTTTGACTTCAAAACTTTGTGAGATGAATCCGAAGAGGTGAAGAAAGTAGCCGATCTAATCCAAGAAGCCAGATTCAAATATTTCTGCGAACGAACAAGTAGAATCTATGACGATGAAGTACTTGATTTCATCGAAAAGGAGAAAGTTGTTAACAACCTGCAACTAATTTCATACAACTCTAGTGCAGAAATGAAGAAATGACAGAAACTGAAATCCATCAATTGATTGAACTGCAAAAAAAGAAAGCCAACAGATCAACAAGACCAAAGAAACCATATATTCTGTTCAGTGGAGCTCTTGAACTCAAGGACTCCACCTTGAAGACCAAAAGACACAAACAAGCATAGCTCAGGCACATTGAGTTCATGCATACACCCAAATAAAACTAAGATGTATTAGTCATAATATAGTTAGTGTGTTTAGGGTAGAATTCAAGTAGGTAGTTGCAGTCGAGGTTGGATGCTGGAATGTCTACGGCCGTAGATGATCAACATCATGTGAGCCACCATATGTAGACTATTACAAAGAACTTTGGGTAAACAACTAAGACATTAATGAGCAACAAAAGACC
>LIEC01010847.1:0-45035 GCA_001925005.1 Drosera capensis | reverse complement strand
ATTCTAATACAGAAACTCCCACGACCGGTGTTGGTACTGGTGCGGTAAATAAAAGATTGAAGCTCAGGCAATATGTGAAGTCACTTGAGAGAGTTACTCCTCAAAAATCAGATTTGGATGCATACTTGGAAGAAGGGTGGTTCATTGTTGATGATACGGAAAATTTTGATGCTTTGGAGTGGTGGAAATCGAATACTTTGAAATATCGTGTGTTGTCCAAAATGGCACGCGATATACTTGCCATTCCTATCACTACAGTGGAATCAGAGGCTACTTTTAGTGCCGGAAGTAGAGTTATCGACACTTATCGAGCCTCATTATCTCCAGAAACTGTACAAGTTCTACTTTGTGGAGCTGATTGGTGTCGTAACCTTCATGGAGTGAAATAGAAGAAGAAAGTAAAATTGGAATGGAGGGGATGGCAAGGATTCAAGGAGCATGCTCGGGTCATAGGTGATTGGAATTTTGAATGGAGGACATTAACCATATTTGGAGGACTAGTTTTCTTTTGAGTTCAAGCATTTGGAGAACTTATTTTCATTTGAAGTTTAAGCATTTGGAGAATTAATTTCCAGTTTGCAAATTCGAAGGCTTGTATTGGATAATTGGAATGTGTTGGAACTTGTACTGTCAGTTTCTTTATTGTATTGTAAATTGAAGTATTTGGAGAGCTTATTTTCATTTGAAGTTTTAGTATTTGGAGAACTGATTTTCAGTTTGGAAATTCAAAGATTTGTATTGGAAATTTGGAATGTGTTTAACTTGTAATGTCAGTTTTTTTTCATTGTATTTATGACTCTTGTGAGTTAAAATTTTTATATGTTCATTTGCATCAGGTTTTTAGTTAAAAAGCTTGCTTTATGAAAAGTAACACAATTGTACACTGTTTTAGTTATTTTATTATCATCAGATTCATCACATTTATTAATTCTATAAGTCAATCGAGCCTATCGAGTCGAGTTTGAACTCGACTCGAAATGTAATCGAACCGAACTCGAGCTTACAAAATAGGGCTCGACCGAGCCTGAGCCCAAGCCCGAGCCTTCGATTTTCGAGTCGAGCCGAGCCCGAGCCGGACACTGTGTCGGTTCGGCTTGGCTCGTTTACAGCCCTAGGGGAAAAGGATAAAGTTAGCTGTGACAAACATGATCCAACATTGTGGATTCTTTATAATCACTGATTGAAAAAATGAGATTTTTTTTCTCAATATAAGATAAAAAATAATTGAAACAAATGAGTGCCTAAGATTGATTCACTTCAATTAACTAAATTCATTTTAACTATCTTTTTCATATATATATATATATAGCGGGTGCTGTAGGGGCTAAATTTAAATCAATCATCATAATTGATTTTAACCAAAACAAGAACTAACTTATTCAAAATTTTAAAACACAAAAAGAAAAAAAATCAAGTGGTAAAAAAGATTACCATTTTAAGAAAAAAATCAGTTATGTTAACCGATTTAAAATCAGCTTCTCTTTTTCACACATATATGGGAATAGAGGGACTACATCAACTTTAGTTTTGTTGAGCTCAAGCCCACACACAAAGTTTAAAAGTTAAATTTCAAAAAATAATTTTTTGACACTTGCTGGATTTTTTAAATTTTATAAACTCAATCAACTGTAATTTGTTTTGGCTACAGTTATTACAGTCTTACTTTTCCCTATATATGTCTGCGTGTCGTGACAGCATAGTGGTTATTACAAACTGTAGATTGAAAAATTTATAATGTAACTCGGTGAATATATACAATCATGTTTTAGTTTTGAAATACACTAAAAACTTGATTATACATATTCGGTAACTTACAATATAAATTTTTCAAATTATAATATAAAATCATAAATATACAGTATTTATAATAACGACTACGCTGTCTTTTGCAGTATATAAATATTTTCTAATATATATATATATATATGGATTGAAGGGGATAAAATATCTTTACCAAGATTGCTAAAGACACTCTAAAATTTTTTATAAATGACATTCATTTTATCTACTTATATGAAACATGATTAACAAAATTAGATTTATTCTCTCCAATCCATGAAATCAAAAATACTAAAATTAAACAATTTAAAATAATATATAAATACGTAATCTCATTCCCAAGCATATACGACTACTCCACCGCCGGTGAACCTTCGAAAAGATAAGTAAGCGTTGACGTTTCTCCCTCAATTTATTTTGGGTTGTTTCTTGCTAAAGTCTAGTCATTGAAAAGGATTCGCATAGACTAGTATTTCTTCACCGAAGTTCATTTTCCTTTTAAAAGCAATATGCTTATATGCCACCTTCCAGGAAGCAGGAAATCTCATTATATTCCAAATATTCCTAGTCCTCCTTTTTGTCGTTGTATAGGCTAAGAGGATTCTTCTTGAAAATGTGGACAAATATAAGTCAAGTTAGTGAACTTCTTAGAGGGTTCCAAATTGGTGAAAATCATAGTTACAAACTTGACCATGGAAGTTATCACATCAAAGTTCACATTCGTACATGCATGGTATCAATTCATCACGTTGAATTAACTGTCATAATCTGACCAAAAATAAAATTTAAAAAAAATATATATAAATAAAAATTAGCTGTCATAAGTATTTCCCGTCATGAATTCAAATGTTGATGTGTAAGCCCAAGAATGGTCCACATACATATGAGGGAGCATGTTGAGGATCCAATATTGAAAATTATACATCTAATTTTAAAGGGATAATTCCTGATGAGTACTAATTGATATTATCTATATTTAGAATTGTGATTTTCCTTGATTTTGGCATTAGGCTCAAATCAAAGATTCAAATTTCATATCTTCCATTATTTGACAATGTAATCATCCTCTATCCTTATTTAAGGATTCATTCTGTATATTTCAGATCTGTATATTTGAATTTGTGGATTGGTTTGGCCTTGGCTAATGATGATCTTGATCGACAATTAATACGGCTATGGAAAAAATTAGTGCGCTTAATTAAAAGCACAACTAATTTGTCTCTGCAAAATAACTAGTAGATCTATGAAAAAACAAAGTACATCTAGTTAAAATCATAACTAATACGCCTGTGAAAAAAAAAACCAGAAAAAAAGCTAGTAAACCTAGTGAAAACATAACTGGTGCATATGTGCAAAAAGATGAGTATGCCTATTTAAAAGCACTACTACACCTATGGAAAAAAAACTAGTATACATGTGCGCGAAAAAAAATCCTAATATGTCTTAGTTAAAAATACAAGTAGTACGATTAATTAAAAAACTAATACACCTAGTTAAAGACACAATTAGTACGTTTGTGAAAAAATAGTACGTCTATGAAAAAAAGGAGTACGTCTAACTAAAAACACAATTAGTATGTTTTCACATAGAATACACTAGTATGTCTATGCTAAAAAATTAGTATGCCTAATGAAAAATATATTATCTAATACGTCTGTGAAAAGAGTAATACGTTTAGTGAAAAACACATGAAGTATATCATTTAGTATGCCTGTGTAAAAAAATAATGCACCTAATGAAAAATACATCATATAGTATGTCTGTGAAAAAAAAAAATACGCATAGTGAAGAACACATTATATATATCATCTAGTACACATGTGCAAAATAAAATAAAATAATATGTATAGTGAAAAATGCATCATGTACATCATCTAATACGTTTGTGTAATAAAAATTAGTACGTCTATGCAAAATATAGAACATTAATATTAGTTTGTCAGGTAAAGAATGATCAATCATTGATGAAAACAATCTAGAAAAATGATTTAATTCAAGCGTATTACTTCGGGCGTACTAGTACGCTTGTGAGAAACGTCCTAGTACACCTATGAAAGGCGTGGTACGCAAACAAAAAGCTCATTACAAATAATGGAATCCAAATACACCTACTACTTTTAGATTAAAGTGCATATAATTTAATACAGGTTAATCGGTTCCAAAGGTTCCACATCGTGGTATGAGAAGAACAACATGAACAAAAATTGCCTTAATCCAATACTAATTTTCGACACTCCAATTTGGCATTTTTCTTTATGCTCATTGGTTCCACTTGCTATCAATGATAAAAATGTGACAATGCAATATGATAACGAGCATTGAAGATGCCTACGACCATGAAATTCACAAAACGGGCTAAATCTTTTTGGGGTAAAAAAAAAAGGATCCAATAAATAAGATCATCGAATAAATCCAAGCAAACGATTAACCCCGAATTTTCTTATAGACAAAACTGATCGATCATCAATATAATATTTGTTTATTTCGATCAGGGCATCGGTTTTAGCCACCATGGAATTATATCAAATCGACAACGACGACGATGATGATGGAGGAGATGACGATGAAAGATGATGATGATGAACGATGATAGAGTTAATGATGGAAAAGATGATCAATGATAAAGAATATAATGGTGGATGATAGAGAATAGAAAGAAAAAGAGCACAAATTAGAAAAGATTTGATATTCTTTTGTAAAAATGATACCTAGTGAGAATAATAGTTTTTTAATGATATTTTCTTAAAAATAAGTCTCTAAAATAATAATTGATTAGAATTTTTTTTCTTTTTTCTTTTTTACTAAAAATATCGTGAGCAATGTTGTCTTCCATGTAAATAACATTCCCGTGGTAAAATTGACGATACACTACCACGTCAGCTCCCATGTATGCCGCACAAGTTCCTTGAAACTTATTGGTTCACATAAATTTGATGGATCTTTTTCTTTTTATTTTCTAATCTCCTAAGTCATCAATTTGATAAAATTATAATCATGAATATTCATGAGTAGCGTTACATGAGCATATGCGTGCGTGCACTTCTTTCACTTTTCTGACAAAACAAAGTTCATTATGTAGCCACACGGCCCACGTATGACTATTAATTGGCTAAGAGTAGTTAGAAACTTGGAAGTGCGAACTAGTATGAATCTGAATTTGACTGAATTATTTACTTGATACAAGAAGTTCAACTCAATTCAATCATACTCTTCTTTATTTGCTAGTACTACTACCTTTTGGTGTTTTTATGCAAATTTAGGTTGATTTATGCAATAAATGACAAATCATCGTGATGCCGAGTAAAGATCCATAATTTTGAATTTTATGTTTGAGTAGGTATGGACCGTGAAGAAAAAGAAATAGTAAAATATATATGTGAACTATCAATAACCTATATGTTTAACCTTTTGGGTTAATAGTTGTGTTCAATTCATATGTATAATCTACTCAGACCCATTTAAGACGTGATTTCCTTCCTTCAGCTCTCCCATGAACCATAACAAAGTGATTTTAGAGCTCATGATTCATTGGATTGAACAGGTGGGGCAAGTGATGCACAAGTTAAGGATCCCCAGCTGGTTGCTTCGTCTCCTCCTCAAAATGGGTTGATCAGGTACGCAAGTGACCCAATCCAAGTTGTGGGTGGGGAAAAGATCCATGGATTTAAGCTCAAGAGGGAGTGATCCATGGATCATGTGGATAGACTCACACATAAGGAAGAGATTAGTGAGGATATGTGTGAGTAGGTTTACCCACGTGGATCATGAAGAAAAAAAAATAGAATATATATATGAGCTATCAATAACCTATCATCTTAAACTTTTTGATTAACAATTGTGTGTAATTCACATGTGTATTTTACTCAGGCTCGGTTAGGATGTGGTTTTCTTTGTTGGGCTCTTTCCTGAATCATAACACTTTAAAGATGTCAAATGATGTGATTTTGATGGAAACATATGAAAATGAGTTATTTGATGATTTTTGGAGCAAAAAACAATAAAGAAAAGGCTAAAACTTAATTGCATGTGCCGAGGACCTGTAAAGCAGCAAGCGAAGTGTGGGAAGGTGCGAGTTACAACCTTCCAGTAATTCAAGAGCATCTCAGTTTCCACAGCTGGTGGCTCAAGGTCATGGAAAAATTGAATAACAGTGAAATTAATGTGGCAGCCACGATACTAAGCTACTTATGGACAAACCGCAATGCAATGATGGCTAGAGGATGTAGTCAATCGATACAGCTGCTATATCAGCTAGCCTCGTAAGCTACTGCATGTAGTTGAGTCTCAGATTTTTTGTGGAACAAAACAGTTCCGTTTTCTTTGTTTTTCTTATTCAATCTGAGCTAAATCTACAAGCTCTACCTCTTAGTTATATAAATCCAAGTAAGAAGGTATGTTATTTATAGGTGATTGCTTCACCTATTACAAACACACAAAATGTGTTTTGTATCAAATAGTGAAAACGTGTTTTGTTTTTGGACGATAGGGATGAACAATGACCGATATTATTGTACAAACATTTTTCTTATTTTTTTTTGTCAAGATTATATCTAACACTGCAGAGTTTAGGCACACACCAAGGAATTGAGAGAAGGGAGCACGACAGAAGGGAAAAAACACTTATCCGTCCGGTCACCTGAAAGTCAATGTGGATGTGGCTAAGAAAGAGCAAGGAGTAGCAAGCATAGGTCTGCTTATGAGAGACTACCATGATAAGCTGGTTTTCGCGACAAGAGAAAATTTTGAAGTTATGGTGACTCTGACAATGGGAGAGGCAGTAGCTGTCGAGAGTGGATTCGAGGTAACACACTCGATCATCGCAAATAGGGTTTATGTTGAATCCGGTTTTCGTAGGGTGATAGAGATACTATAGAGAAAGAAGCCTCCGATTTGTCAATAGAGGGTGGCACCATTGAGGAATGTTTACGTTTAGCTCGAGATTTTGTAAAAATAAATTATTCTTGGTTGCTTCGGGAAGTGAATATGGATGTCCATGTCATTGCTCGCTATGTCTCCGAGTGCTACCATGAGGAGGAGTGGGATGATGTCTTGCTTGACCATGTACTATATATTTGTAATCTAGGATGAGAGTAACAAGACTTCGCCCAAGATGAGGCTTTAAAAAATATAATATATTATAATAATTAATTAAAATAAATCAAGATGCTCTTTCTAAAAATTCATTTTATTTTATAAAGTATTTTCGATTTTTATTATTGATTTTTAGCTTTTATTATTAGTTTTATTGGGGAGAGAATTATCTATTAGTCATCAAAGTTTAAAATATTATCAATTGATCATATCTCATTATCTTAATTATCAAATAATAATCTGTCAAAAATATAAAACTTTAATTTTTGCATATCTAACCAGAAAAGACAATCAATCATTCTTAAAATCAAGCCAAATAAAAAAAATACTAATTAATAAGTTAAGGTGATTTCTTGAAAAATAAATTTAAAATAAAAAATCTATTGATAATTTACATTTTGAATTTACTAATAAAATCAATCATATTTATCAATATAAGTAGATATCTAAGATTTCTGTTATTAGTTTTATTGATTTTTTAAAATAAGATCCAAAATTAATATATATTATAATTTATATGTATATTTATTTTTAATTTGAGAACGATATCAAACATATTCCTGAAAACCAACTACCAAGTCTTACTAATAAAATGATGTTGTCCTTGATGACACGTGGTTGGATCACATAATCTAAGACTTATGTATGGGGTGTGTAAACATGTAAGTGACCACATTCAATGGATTTGAAGAGGAATATATGAGATTAAAAGGTGGTGTCCCCACCTTAGATACTGGGGTGTCAAAATAGTTGCGCGACGGCGCCACTTCACTGCCTACGTAACTTTAATTCAACTAAACGAATTATTCATTTCAATAATATTCAAATGGCATGAAGAAGATATGAAAATTAATTATTCATTCACTTTGCAAGATGTCCATTATATGTGTAGGTGATCCCTTTCCAATGTCAATGACGCATTTTTGAATTAAAACAAAAAAATAATAATAATTAAATCCACATGTCTAATCAAAACATGAGAAGGTGAGATGTACATGAATTTATTGTGAAACTATCTTTACTTTACTAGTATATATTTTGAACAAAGTACCGAGTAGTTTTAATTATTGGTAGGACTATGGCTTTAATTTGACCCCACAATACGTGCATGCCACTATAATGGTCAATCATATCATTATCCTGGATTGTATATGTTGTGATTTTTGTCTAATAAAAATGCTAGTTGAACAAAAAGAAGAATGAATTGATCCATAATGGGAAATCATAATGCGACCTTCTAAGAAATTTCACCAAGAAAAGTAAAGTAAAATTCTATTTTGCTATTTTTCCATAATTGGTTATACGATCATCTTTCCACTCTCAATTCCTTCATATGTTGATAATATTCCATTGTAGTCATGTCACAAACGCACAAATCAACACATAAGTCCTACTCGTAGCTGACATCTAGAATCATGCCCAATTTTTTGAAAATTGACTTGAATTTATTAATTGATATCAACAAATTACAAGACCAACTTCCTTGAATTAACAATATTTTCTAATAGCACGAACCACAATAAGATTCACAAAAATTATAAGACAAAAAACCATAGGTCCTATTATTATCGTATTGGTTCGTATTTCTTCAAAATAGTCACTATAACATGTGTCAAATGGAGTTGATTTAGTGATAACTTATTCTTCGACTTCTAACCCTGAGATCAGGTGTTCGACTCGTGAAGACATCAGGAAACATTGAGTTAATTGAATCACTATCATTGACATGAAAAATGTCGTCGAATTTCAGTCTGTTATAGTATACCTCCGACAACAAATCGACAACGAGATAAGATTAGAGAAGTGAGAGAGAATGATAAGTCCATTGAATATGATGAAGTCACACATAGCAATATGGTTTTTTAATCAATATCTAAGGTGACGATTAGAAATATGGGTGTAAACGAGACGGACGAGTTTAGTTCGAGTAGAGCCGGCCTCAACTCATTTAACTGTTTAGTTTGCTCAAACTCTGCTCGTTTGGCTTGTTTAAAGGCTCGTTAAGAGCTTGTTTAGGCTGGATTAATTTCAGATTAGAAAAAAATCATAAATTATAGTGTTTTTAGTAAATATAAATGGACTATATTTAATACATACATAAGTATTTCAATTATTATATATATAATGAGACTTTATTGAGCTTTCTCAGAGACGAGCCAGAGCTCGAGCCTAACGAGACGAGCTCGAGCCCAAGCTGAACACTAGTAAACTCAAGGTTGTTCGTTTAGTTAAACGAGTTGAAAATTTTGCTTATGTTTAGCTTGTTTCGTAATAGATTGAATTTGAATGAGCTCTTAACGAATTTTTTTTACAGCCCCAACTGGGGCTGTAAATGAGCCGAATAGGTCATGAACGTGTTTGTCTCGACTCGATAAAAACTCGACTTTAATATCATTTATGTAACTCGTGATCCAAATTTGAACTTAATTAAATGAGTCAAAATTGAGCCACCTATGACTTGGCTTGATCGGATTGCAAGTCGCCTCATTTATAAGCTTATCGAGTCAGTTCGACTATTGCTTGTTTAAGGTTCGTATTTATATGTATATATATATATATATATATATATATATTATTTTTATAAATCTATACATAATATTAAAGAGTCATGTAAAACTCTAATATCTTATTTGTTTATATTTTTTCTAAATATTATCATATCTGTATATATATGTATTGTTTGAAGAGATTAAAATGCATTTAGACAAGATGGCTAAAGACACTCATGAAACACGATGATGAACATCATTTCTTAATAATTAGGCTCTTAGATGCGATCATCTACTCTAATAAAATATCCTAACAAAAATTGAAATCATTCCAATACTCTACTCCTTAGAACTAGAAACCATTAGAATGAACGGTTTAAAATAGTTCTTAAACAAGCTATATCATTCCTGAACGCACGTATAACCAATACCTATCAAATTTTGCAAACACAATGTAAACATATAAGTGAAAATATCCATGTGCATAGTTGTTGATAAACGACTTCAATTATCATGTTTTTAAGAGTATCTTTAGTCAAAATAGTTAAAAACAATTTATCATTTTATTTTCGATATATATATATATCAATGATTAGTTTGATTGTGTACCCAAATAAAAGGATTTTTTTTCAATTTAAGGTCAATCAATATATTATTTATGTCTTAATTTTATTAGTTTAAGCTTTTAGATAGTGATTTCGATTTCGATAATGATTTTTAAACTTAAATTCTAAAGATATTAAGATTTTGCTCATAAAAAAATTTGGCTCGACTCAAACTCGACTTGGCTTGACTAGGTTCGAATGAGTATATGAGTCGAGCCGAGTCCGAGTCTTATTATTGATGGAATAAGTTTGACAAGCTCGACTCGATTAGCCTCGTATCAAGTTTGATCCCAAATCTAAATCTAACAAAATTCTAAAATGATCCAAGCACAAAACATACCTGACTCGACTTGGATTCACTCATTTATAGCCTTGATCCTATTTCGAAATCAATAAAGATGATTAAAACCATTGCCATAGAAAAATAAAATAACGTTTACGTAATCATAACAAACAAAATGTTATAGACCTCACATATATAGATATGGATTATGATATAGATGACTAAAGATTTTATGAAAAACAAAAGCAAGATAAAGGAAGATTATTTTAATCCAGATTGTTTATAATTATAAATAGAACAGATAAATGATGACATCAGCCTATATGCAATTTGCAACCTGCCTTGACCCCCGAGGCGGGCGCCCATTGACCACGTGCAAAAACCTACCACGTAAAATTAAATCAAGTGAGGACACTACTCCGTCCGTCTTACTCCATTTTATAAGGATTTAACTTTTATTTTTATAAATTTATGTGTTACTCTTATGTGGGTTCCCTCTATAATATATGTCTGTGTTTTTTAATTTATGTCATTTCCAAAAATATATGAAAACAACATATCTATTTTGATGAACTTTTCACTTTAAAAGTATCAACTATGATTGATTTTAAAGAATTGTATTGTATTGTTTCCTCCATCTCATATGACTTCCGATATTTTGTTTACGTGAGTGAATAAAACAGAAAGTTACAACATTTCTAAGAGACAATTGACGGTTAGAAGAGTAATAGAATACATCATGACACATGAAAAATAGTTTAAATTATATAATTTATATCTATTTCAACGACCACAAGATATTCATAAATACGCATAATAAACCGTTTACATGAAAATGAGGAATTATAACTTTAATTTAAATGGAACAAATTATGAAAATGACACACACAGTAAACGTAGTCCTCAGACATCCTCCCTGGACAAAGAATTCATAAATCTTAGACTATCCTTTGATCTGATCCACATCATACAAATATTCTATCGTTTTTAATTATTTTTTCTCTTTTTCAAATATCCAATCCCAAGTCTACAACCAATAGTATAAATACGAGCTTGGAAAAGAAACCATTGTATGTTCACATGCTACCCATTCGCTATTCTCAGCCCAGCTTGACCTTTCAAAATCTCCAAAGCACAAAAATGAATCCTCCCCTGCTTCACTACCCGAAAATCGAACTATCCTCGCCGGAATCCTCGTATGGCTCGACGGAATCCTTCTCGGATGTCGAGTCGATGCTCTTTCCGATCAACATCAACGACTCCGAGGAAATGGTCCTCTTGGAAATGCTGACGGAAGCAAATATGCATTCATCAATATTTCAACCGCTGTCACCTGACGACGTGACATCTGATATGAAAGCAATTTCATCAACATCATCATCGAAGAGCTACAGAGGGGTGAGGCGACGACCATGGGGCAAGTACGCGGCTGAGATAAGGGATTCCACCAGGCGAGGGATAAGGGTATGGCTTGGGACATTCGACAGTGCCGAGGCCGCGGCCTTAGCATATGATCAAGCGGCGTTTGCAATGAGAGGAACGGCTGCGGTGCTCAATTTTCCCGCGGAGTATGTCATGGAGTCGCTCCGCGAGATGAAATATGGATCCGACGAGGCAGAGTGCTCGCCGGTGATTGCCTTGAAGAGAAAGCACCTGATGAGGAGAAAGTCAATGGTAAGTAAAAAGAGTAAAGACAAGGAGAAGAGGCCACAAAATAATAATGTAGTCGTGTTTGAAGACTTGGGTGTTGAGTACTTGGAGCAGCTCTTGAGCTCATATTGACCGTTATGTTACTGAGATCCTTTATCCAGTCGTATGATCAGAAACACCTGCATATCGGTACGAATATTGGTTCGATACATGTAACGTTCTTAGTCGCATCTGTTACGTGCGATGAGCACGAACGCGATGAATTACTCGATTTTTATTTTATTTTTACTTGGCGAGGTGGTTCATTCATAAATTCGGTGCTCCGAGTTGGTGATTAACTTGGGCAAGTTAGGTAATCGATAGAAGTCGATGAATCAGTTGATGGGAACACTTGAATTGATTCGTCTTTGTTGAATGTTTGTATGAATTTTTGTAATCTACTTGTGAAAAAATGTACTACTTATTTTATTTGAATGTCATATAAAAATTATAAAATGTTAGGAATAATATCAAATAAACTACAATATATATAATAAATCATATTTTTAATATTATTTTATATAAAATCGATATATATATAAAATTTTGATTTGATTGCTTACCCGATTTGTCTACTTGTTTTAGAATTTTTTCTTTTCCATATAAAGAATTTGGTACGTGAGTTTGGCTTAGTTGGCACTGATACCATAGCACTTATCACTGTAGCTATCAACTTTTTCAATAGAAACTAGGGGTGGCTATCCTTTATAAAGAACCAAACATTTCTTAAAAAACGTGACCCTATCCCAAATATATTATATATTTTATATATTATTTTAATATTAAATCATCTTCTTGGGGTGATTATCTTTTATAATTGGGGTGATTATCCTTTATAAAGAACCAAACATTTCTTTAAAAAACGTGACCCATCCCAAATATTTTATATCATATATATATTTTATATTATATATATATATATATATATTATTTTAATATCAAATCATTCTAATTGTTCTGGAATATATCTATTAGATTGAATTATATAACTTACATAATCATTGAACCATTGATATTTTACAATAAATTTATAAAAAATTACGTTTGATCTTCATTATATATGTTTCAAACGTTACATCGAGACGGAGGAAGCATAAACTTAATACTCTCTTCATTTCACAAAAGTACTACATTTCTAAAAAAAAAACATTATTCAATGTGTATTTTAATAAATTTCTTTTTAAAAGTTAATAATTTATGATTATCCCATAACCATAATCATATGAAATTACATTTTTTTTAAAATTAACAGTATACGATTATCCTGTAACCATTGTCATATAAAATTACATAATTTATAATAATTGATATCTCAAAACGAAACAATGTTTGATTATATTAAAAGATGCTTATAGTACTAATTCATGTCAGACAAACTATACTAAATATCCAACACAAGTTTCTTTTACCTGTGGTACCGACTTTTGTTTTTACTGTACACATGTGCAAAATTATAATACTTTTACGTATGAACCGCTCCATCAGATTTAATTTATAATATATTCATTCGATCGATGAATTTATATGAGTATTGAATTTATATGAATTTTGATGAAGAAATAATTTAAGTATACTCATTATCTTTTCTCACAACTGTTACAGTAAAATTCGCTATCATCAAAAAATATGTTTTTCACCAAAATTAATAAAAATTCAATACACATATAAAATTTTTTGTCGGTCAATTTGTGATATTTATTCAGAGACGGAAGGAGTAATATAAATTTATTACCAAATAAAAAATAAAAATGATATAATTGTATTGGGATTAACAAAAAAATGTGTTACAATTGAATTAGAACAAAGGGAGTATTACATATATTGCACAATATCATACTATCTCTGTCCTATTATTATTATAATATTTTTTCCTCCTTATACTATTCAATACGCAATTTAAGGGACATTGTTATACATATAAATGACACGGTTTAAATTTTTCAATGGTCCACGATTATAATACATGATGTTTACTATCATTAATTTTTCACGATATTTTCTCAAAAAATTACGTTTGATCATCCCGTTTCATTGATCAAAACTTCTATCATTTTGTGTGCCTGGTTAAAAAATTATAATTTTTTTGACGTAGAGAGTACTTACAGTTCGTAAGTAGAATTAAAACATACTCTCTCCGTCCCATAAATTTGGCAATGTTCTAACTTTGCATGCGTATCAATGAAAGTTTAACATACGTAGTTTTTTTTTTTTTTTTTTATAAATTTATAATGAAAAATTAATGATTGTATAAGTTACGTATTTCAACCTAATATATATTACGAAACGATTAAACGTAATTTAATATGAAAATAAAAAATTATATTTATTTATATAAAATAATACATATATATATATATTATAAACTTTACGGGGCCAAATAAATAAAAATTGCAATGGACATGATCGAGATAAAAGATATCTGAACATTACTTCAGATGCTCATATATAGTTTTTGAGTTTCTGTACGAATTGATGAAGTAAACATACTACTCCCTCCGTGGTTGACCTACAAGTGTATTTATATGACGTCTTAAATTTTTATAAAATTTGATAAAAAAAAAAGAGAGTAGGTTTTTAATAATAATGAAGTGTATTGTTATAATTGTTAGTATGATTCTTTTGATAAAATTTTAATGATAATGAGTATTTTATATGATATTATTATTTTCAAGGTAACATTTTATATTGTCAAAGTAACTCCATAGATTTCAAGACAAAAATATTTTTACTTCACAAAAACTTTGACAATTGTAATTATTGCTTTGTAAAAATCAATTCCTTTTTTTATATAAAAATATTATAAAATATTTCATCCGTCTCATATTAATTATTATATTTTTTATTTGGACAGTCCAAAAAAAAAATGTTATCTTTTTTTTGGATAATTTTTCAATATAAAAAAATATTAAACCAATCTCATGTGTTACGGTACACCTACTAACTCTTCTATCAATTGTTATAATAAACTATATTATCATCAAAAAAAATATTACTCCCCTATCCCATAATAAATACAATAAATTGACCGACGTGAAATTTTTTATGTGTATTGAATTTTTTGTATAAAGATATTTATGTCCTTGAAGGTTTGTGGGAGTAAGGAGAGAGAACAAATGATAATGGAATGAGTTGATCTGATACTCTCTCCGTCTCACAATAAATACTAACACTTGTTTTTTAAATATATCTCATAATAATTACAATATATCCTATTTAAAAAGTTTTGATCTAAAAAAAATATAAAATCAATTAATCTCAGATACGATATATTTATTATCTCTTCTCATAATTGCTGCAGTAAATTCCAATATCATCAAAAAATATTTTTTTCCATCAAATTTCATAAAATTCATCACACACATAAAATACGTGTCGATCAATCTGTGATATTTATTGTAGTATGAAGGGAATATAAAGTAAAAAATGGGTATTCTTTTATATTTTTGAAGAATTTTTTTTTAAAATAGGATAATATTGTAATTATTTTGGGATATCCAAGAAAAACAAATATTGTATTTATTTTGAGATGGATGAAGTATTTCTTCACTAAAATATGCACAAATTCAATATTTATATTAATTCGCATGTCGAATTTCTACATAACAATTAATTTGAAGCCAATAAAATATGATATGTTGTAATATTTTAAAATAGTCTAAATAAATAAATGTTATTTATATTATATTATGTGAGAGGAGAAGAACGTGTATTTGGGTCCAACTGCTACCTCTCTGATTTGTGGAAGAGTAGCTATCCATTTTAGATAAAGATGAGAAATTTCCACTAAGCAACAGTACAACACATGGATATGCTTCTCTTCTAAGAATATTCGAAATAACATCAAAAATATGTTTTTTTTTTCCCGTGAGCGAGTAACTTATCCAACGGCTGATTACAGGACGGGCACAAGAGCCATCAAGACAAGAACAAATGAAGAAACTAGAAAGCAACAGCGACGCCTATAGAGCCCGCAGTCGAAACAAACATCGACCATGCCGTGAGAAAGACATCTAGAGAAAGACATTTTGATCCCGGCTTTAACTTGTCGTAAAATTAATTCTGTATGACAACACTCCCTTTGTTAAGTGAAGTCATGAGGTCATATAATATTAACAATAAACATCAAAAAGAATATGCATCTTGACGCATCGTGATATTTGAGATCAATAATAAAAATATTGATCAAAATTAAAATTAATACACCGTCATCCGTGTTGTTTTAATTACAATCATAATTTAGTGTTTGTAATAGCTAGGTATATACTAATAAGAAAAGAGAAATTAAATCATATCTTGGTTTGGCGAAAATCCAAAAAAGAATTTCTAGCCCAATAAACCCAAAAATAAACAGGCCTACAGAAAGCTTAGTCCACATCTAAAATCAAACCAAAGACCAGCCCACATTTAACCTAAATGGGTGGGCCAACTCATGTTGTAGATGAACACATCTACCATCCAAACCAAAGCTCAGTTCACATATAACCTCGGGCCCACATTCTTTGGACTTATCTGGATAATTATGCACTATCAAGTTTTAAGCTGAGAATCAAGTAGCATATACTTAATAAACGAAGCCATGTAACAAAATTCAGCTCGTAAGGGTCTCTGAGAGAGGGGGCGACTAATTCCTTATAGGGATGCGATCACCGATTTGGGTGTCTGAAGGGCAATTCCAAAGACGGCAGATGGTCTCGTTGAGCAAGGAACACCAACGGAGGAAGTGGACGACTGCATGGAGGAATTGAGTAGGAAGTTAAGGTTGACTGACTCAGAAAAGGATGCCAATAGGGATGGATCTTCAGAAGTCACCAAGGCGATGATGACAGGAAAATTGTTCCTACAAAAAGAGATCTCAGTTGATGTCCTAAAGTCATCTCTGATCAAAACATGGGTGGTGAAGGGGACGATCAAATGCAAAGCGATAGAAAGTAATATCTTCATTTTTCGCTTTCAAAACGTGCAAGACAAGGAGAAGGTGTTGAAAAGGGGGCCTTGGCACTATGACAACAATTTACTGGCTTTGACAAATTATGATGGAGCGATACACATTTCCGAATACGAATTTGATGGACTTCGACTTAGGATACAATGTGAGAACCAATCCGCTGGAGGACTTGCATGGAATGATGGCAAAGATGCTTGGTAAGAAGTTTGGGCAAATCATCGAGATGGATGTGGATGAAAAGGGCCAAGTGACGCAGTCGAAAGCCTAAGGGGTTAAATAACGTTCTCACGCTGACGGTGTTGTAAACAACAAACTCGAATCCATGAGTAATGAAAGCAACTCAAGTTAAATTGGAGAAAATTTGATGATCGTTACAACGTCCGATTCTCCCTATTCATAATAGAAACAATTAAGGTAATGATAAAAACTCTTATATCTTATCTACTCTAATTCTAATAACAAAGAATTTAAAGAATTTAAACGTAAATATTAACTGACACATCTTATCTTCTAAATATATCATTTATTATGGATCACTAGAACCTCTCAAATTATCCTCCGCAGGCGTTCCTGCATCACCAAGGCAGCGGGACAACGCTCAGAGTAAAGGTCAAGATAAGTATCAAGAAGCCACTGTGCAGGGGTAATGTTCTTCCTATGCCTGGGATGGAGTCAAGATGGGTTTTTTCTCGATATAAACGCCTCCCTAACTTCTGTTTTCGGTGTGGCATCATCAGGTACAGAATCGCAGAGTGCATTGCAAAACCTACCTGGACCAAAGATGATTCTCAAGTTCACCAAAAACAACATGGCTTCATGCTATACCACTGAAGAAAGGTCTGGGGGGCTATGTCCTGGAAACTTTTTTCAAAAGGTAACCCCCAATTTTCAGTTTCAACTTAGGAAGACGTACAAGGAAAGAGATCAGATAAGTTAGGAAATGGCAATATTGGGAGAATAAATTTTCATATAAATTAGTCAATGACTTTGGGAGAATAAACATATAAAAATGATTTGATAAACACCAATCTTCCAGCATATGATAGGTAACTGTCAACACAACTCATTGCCTTACCTCTGATTTTATCAATCGGTTGTCTATAATGAGAGTGTTTGAGCCTTGTGGAGATAAGAGGAATGCGAAGATACTTGGTTGAAAAGACACCAACTTTGAAGCCCCATAATCTCTGTAACCGAGATCCAATATGAGCATTAACTCTGGCCATAAACAACTCCCTTTTGTCAAAATTAGGCCTAAGCTCATAAGGAGAAAAATGCATTATCTGCACTTTCCATTAGTATCATAGGACTGAGATTACCTTTGAGAAGTATAAGTATGTCAACTACGGAAAAAAAAAAAAAAAAAAAAAAAACAAACAATGGAATCTATTTAAGATGTACTTAACTTGGATGTCAACAATCCGGAAAACACTTCCATGGCCAAGACAAAGTCGTATGGAGTCAATGGATCTCCTTGTCTCAATCCCCTTTCACTTCAAAAATAGACCTAGAGCTCCCAATTAATACAAACTGAGAAGTATGCAGTAGAAATAGCTTCCTTGCTCCATTTGATCATCAAAGGAGGGACTTGTAAAGCAGCTAATGAAGTAAACAAATCCCAGTTTAGTGTGATGTATATCGTTATGTGCTCAAATTAATTTCCATTAAAGATAATATAAGATGAGTAGGGGTCCAATTACACGAGAAATTATATAGTGGAATATTATTCTAGAGAATAGTGTAAATTATTTCTATGACGTGGGGGATAATAATATTAACTATATTAACCTAAACTAATATAAGCTAAAATAATAAAATAAGAACAATATTTTTTTAATTAATCATGGATAAATATAGCTATACAATGTGAATTCCTCTTGAGCTTTAATTAATCAATTATAGATAATTTAATATTGATAATTAGCTTATTAGCTGGATAGTTGTGGACCAACTAAAAATAGTTAAGTCTCATTCTGTCACACCCATGCAAATATGCAATATAATATGCATTATTGGTCCAATTAAACCAATATTAATTACAATTTTATTATTCTAGAAATAAGGTAATCAAAGAAAACTTTTCTATACTTTCAAAAGAGAAGAAAAAAGAACTTTTCTATGTCGTTTGATCAAATTAATTATAAAAGTGTCATAAATCCTTTTCATAGTCATGATAATTAAGATAACAAAATTTTTGTCATAACTATCATTTGCTCCCTTATATGAATAATTAAAATTAAATACTAGCAGTTCATGTCAAGATCTAAACAAGGTCACGAAACCAACTTAGATTCGTGACATGACTAGAATTAAACATGACTAGAATTAAGCATATGCATCACATTAAAATCATTAACATAATTATTTAATTAAGCTTATAATCTCATGACCTATAATTTTTCTAAATTCATTCACGTGGTCTTGCTAATTTGATCTACTCATAACACATCACGTCCATCACAATCTTATGAATCATCGTAATGACAAACATTATAATCTCACTAGCAAAAGATAAGGGAATGAGAAATTCTTCACTAGCGATGAATCCAGAATCTGACGAATGAAATAGCAATGAATGATCGAATCTTTGTCAATACAATAACGATCTGTATCTGATGAGAAAATCTAGATCAGATCTAGATCTGTTTGCTAAATAACTCTAACTTAAGAAAGGGAATTGAAACTAAAAGAAAAACAACAATGAAGAGAAAGCATATGTCTCTATGTAGAAATTACATAGGTATTTATAGAAAATAAAGAGAACCAAGGTATTTATAGAAAATAAAGAGAACCAGGGATTTGGAAGCATTAGATCAAATATGTTATCAATCGCGGGTTTGAACCATCAATAATGAGTGTGAACTGATTAAAAGTCGAATTTGGAAAGTTTTTGTTTTAGGCATGTCAAGGGACTTCACTCCGTGACAGTATGTAATATATTCTTTCTTCTGAAAAAACTGGACTACACTCCCGTGGTCAACGGATAAAGGTCATGAACCAAGTAAATCAGCTCCTTTTATATTTCTTTTGCTCCAAAAACCATTGAATCACTCTACCTTTCATATATTTGCATCAAAATCATATCCTTTGACATCTTCAAAGCTCAAAATCGCCATTCTTTACTTGAGATCACAATCATTCGTCATTTATTGCACAAATCAACCTAAATCTACATAAAAGCACAAAAAAAAAAAAAAAAAAATTGTACCAATATTCTAACAAAAATAAGCTAAAGACAACAGAAATGCTACATTATTCATGCAAATGAAAGGGAAAACAACTTAGGAAAAACCATTATTTAACGACGTATCACATTGTATCGTATGCCTTTTGCATATCAACCTTGATAGCCGCACTAGCAACATGAAAATTCAACTGATAACCTCTCAAAAGTTCCTGAGCAAGTAAGACGTTATCTGATATCTTCCTGCCCTTCACAAAAACAGATTGACTAGACTTAATGATATTAGGCAGTCCTGCAACAAGTCTATTAGTTTAATATCTTAGCAATACACTTATATAGTATTACAACAGGATATGAGTCTATTGCCCTGAAGTGTAGTTGGGTTCTAGCACTTAGGAATTAAAGCAATGGTAGTTGAATTGACCTCCTTGAGAAGTCTTCTATTCAGGAAAAATTCCTTAATAGTCACCGACACATTATATTTCACTATGGACCAATGCAGCATGTAATATCCGAGAAAATTCATTCATTAAAATTTACATATAAATATAAAAATATATGTATATGTAATTCTCAGAGTTATAATGAATAGTCTCGGAGGGAGGAGGGGGTGAATATGCTATTCTAAAATTTCTTTGCAACTAAGTGCAATTTTGTTTTGACTAGTATGCATTAGGTCTACAACAGATTGATGAAACTAATCCGCAATCGAGATAAGAGTCCTTTGCATTTTATCTCTTTTCTGTTCAAGTTGTATTCTACCATTAAGGACACATTCATTTATACTAGTTTAGAAAATCGTTTTCAAATGACCAACGAAGACTTGGTCCAGTCTTCTTTGTGACTAGTATAGTCAAGTCAAGTGGTAACTTCACTATCTATTTGTTTTTGTCTTATAAAGTAACCCCTTACAAGTATACAAACTTATTAAGAGAAGAACGTAGATCATGAGACAGATCAAGTGAAGACTCTGTTGTAGATTATGATCTTCATACACGCTAGAGAACTCCTTCCTTTGAATCTTCAATCACTCGAGAACGATTGTCAACCAAACCAATGTTTTATGAGATAAATATATCAAAAATAAAGATGGTATCAAGATAAAAATGAGATTAAATGAGCTTAAACCACTCAAAACCCCTTGAGAAAGCTAAAAACAACATAAAAACAACTCTAATAGTATCAAAACATAAGAAACTAGGAAAACACCGTTTAAATGAGCTTAAAACACTCAAAAACACTTGAAAAGCCTAAAAACAACATAAATACTATGAAAAGACCCTTTAATGAAAAGGTTCTATATTTATCTCATAAAGAAGAAGGTGCTTATGGGTGTGGAGCACTTGGTTGATGACGAAAAAGGAAAAAGGAAAAAGGGAAAAATGACTAAAGTAGTGAAACGTAAATGCACACGTTCTCCTGTATAGCAATTGGCTTTCTGCTGGCTGACTAGTGTAGAAGCATGTCTAGCCTTAAGGATGCTTCCAAGCCAATCTCATGGAGCTGTACAACTTCCCTACCATCTTGATGTTAATATGATTTATTTGGATCCGTAATGAAATGATAAAAAATTGGTTTGGTTTATGCGATAAATATATCAAAAATAAATATATCAAGATAAACCAATCATACTTATAATATGATTGCAGCCTTTGAACTGCACCAAACCAATGTTCAGTGACTAAATTTTGCTGATTGGTGTGGGAGATGAGCCAAAGTGTCTCGCATTGCTTTCAAATCCTTTGCATTTAATGATCCCTTGAGATCTTTCAGGCATCTCATAGATAAGTATCCATTCAAGATGATGATCCCATCTATTAAGCAAAAAACATTTCGAGAGTGATCTTATGGGAATAGTAAATGAAGTGCGTGAAAAAAGCTGTTGAAATGAGCGTGCCCAATAAAGAATCAATTTGCTGGATTAGAGCTTTTCTATCCGCTTTGCGAAGCACGAATTGCTAAGGCTTTTGGGAAGAGAACTAGCTGCTCTGATCTGCGACCACCAGTGCCTAGCCTCCCTCAAAGCTTCAAGGGGCCCAATTGAATTGGATGCAAGTGCCTATCTCCCCTATGTATAGTCAAGTCAAGTGGTAACTTCACTATCTATTTGTTTTTGTCTTATAAAGTAACCCCTTACAAGTATACAAACTTATTAAGAGAAGAACGTAGATCATGAGACAGATCAAGTGAAGACTCTGTTGTAGATTATGATCTTCATACACGCTAGAGAACTCCTTCCTTTGAATCTTCAATCACTCGAGAACGATTGTCAACCAGCTTGAGAGTGCTTCTTACTTGAAAATGAATCTCATAATCATCGTCAATCTTCTCGGAGTGAAAACAACCCCTTTTTATAGGGTGAAAGTCTCAATATAACTTGCTGTGAGACTAAATAGGGGATGAATAGTCTCTCTTTTTTGAAACTTTTAATCTAATCAAAATTAGATTAGAGAGAAAACAATATAACTTGCTATGAGACTAGAGAAAGGGGTAGGGGTAAATAGTCTCCTTTTTCTCAGTCTATTATGCTTCTGTCTCTGTTGTAAATAAGCCACCTAGTCTATTGATGTGATGTGGCCTTGATCCCGAGATTTCGATCCTAGAAGCTGATAGATTTGTGATCTTTAATTGTTCATGTTCATCCTATTTATTTATCCAGAACTCTCTGAAGTAGTCTATATCCAGATGATCAACATTGACCCTTCTGACTGTGATTTTCTGTTGCTTTGGTGCAATCTTTTTAGACTATAACTTACTATCATAGTTCTCAAAATAAGTAACTAACTATGAATATGTCTTACTCACAAATTTTGTTGATAAATTTCTATACAAATGAAGGGATTACATATTCTTAATAGTATAAATATAAAAATATAGGTATATATATGTGTGGGAATTAACGTTCGCATAAATATTTATAAGCAATGAAAAAAAACGTTAATTACAAACGATGAAAAATAACGTTAATATAACCCTCATCGCTACGAATATAATTTAAACACAATGACGTTAAAATTAATAAGGGGACAGAACTATCATGTTAATAAAATATTCGTTGTTACGATTATGATTTTCATGTAAACCGTTTTATGATTATAAATTTTAACGTAAGAACGTAAAAATTTAATAAAAGTATTGAACTATTATGATTAAACTATAATTATATTAAGGGTATTATTATTATTATAAATAATTTATACAAATTTAAACTATAATAAGGATATTTTGGGGACAGTTCAGGAGCAATTTGGTATCAAATACTATATAAGGGGATAAAAGTTATCCCCTAATTAAAAATTCGAGGGACCCAAAACCCTTATTTTTCTCCCCCTCACCCTCGTTATTTCCCACAACATATCTCCTCATGGACCATCCCAAGAGGGAGCCCATGGAGAAGAAATATGGAGAGAGAAATAGGAAGGGAAAAACCAAGACCCATTGTATTTTTGGGTGACATGGCAATTAAAAACAAGATTGGGACCTTCTTTTAATCTCTTTATTTGTAGAGAGTGAAAATGAAAATAGAAACTGTTTTTGAGGATGAAGAACTAGATGAGGAAGTTGTTGGACGTGTGTTTTTTGTCAAAGTCTCCACATGTGAGGATAGAGAATGATTTAGGGCACTACTGGGAATGCTCTTATTTCCCCCGACGTATCTCCTCATCATCAACCTTACCTACCCGTCCTCACTTCACCTTCACAATCGCCATCATCGTCAACTCACTTTACCTTCACCTTCAACCACCTGCCACCTCCACCACCAGCCAATACGCTACCGTATGCAAGGTCATTGGAAATCGCCCCCAAGCAACCAACCCCGAATCCCCTTCTTTCTCTTCTTCATTCCACCATGAAACACCATTTTACACCATCATGAAACCTCGAAGCCATAGTCTTATCACGACTACCTAACCACCATCATCTTCCCCTGATCAATTAAAGGCAGTTTTACCATGGTCACTATCGTGAACATGCCCGTTACGATCGTGACGGTCCCGAGAAAACTCCCAGAATAGAGCCAGTACGATGGTGAAGATCGTGACCAGGCTTGTCAGATTCTGACGATGTTATAACCGAAAGATATTTTGAGGGTTTGATGTGATTTTGTCTAGATTTCTTTAGAGTTTTCATATTTTTCTATAAATACATTATGATATGTTCCTTTCCAACATCAAGCCTTTATTCGTAGCCATCGTTTTTATGGTTTAACTAGATCACAAACTCCTTCATTTTTCATTCGTGTTGCTCGGATTAGATTTTCAAAATCGTTTAGCTTTGGATTATCATTCTCAAGACCTTATTCATTGGTTTGTAAATACTTTTGTTGGTTATTTATGCACTTTAGTCATTTGATTCAATCTATATTGGTTATGATGATTATTATTGTATATTTATACCTGTTTGTATTGCTTTCCAATTCAATGAGTGAGTAATTTACTAGTAGGGAGTAATCATAATGACACACAGCTATATGATTATGAGATTTGTTTTATTTAGTTATTGAATTTGATTTATTTTGCATGAAAAATGTCAAAGATTTGAGCTTTAATGTTACGAATTCCATCCGAATTCATCCCGAGAATTCGACAGATACGAATATCATAATCAAGTAATGATCAACACAAATAAGAAACAAAGCAATAACAAGAAAGATTTAACGTGGAAAAAACCTGATCCCCGGGAGAAAAAAACCCACAAGAAATAATCCACTCAACGAATCACACAATTATAATGATAGTCTCTCTTTATCACTCAATCTCTCTTGTGTTTCGCTCAAACCCTAGAGAGCGCCTCTTAAAATCTCTATGACAACCCTAAAAATCCTCGCATCAGAAAACCCTAATACATATGCTATATATATAAGCCTAAATAAGATAAAAGATATAAAACACGTAGATTTTCTCTCCATGACCTAACACGGCCCATGCCAGGACGTGTTTCGAGGCCACATGAATCAGCCAGTCATGCATCTCACACGGCCCATGCCCATCCTAGGCACTTCCGCACAGTCCATGCCTCCTTGCCGCGTCTTCTGAGACAAACCTCAACAATCACCACCTTTGTCGAAGGAAACTGAAATACCTATTTGAGCTTCCTGAAACACCTAGATTGAACAAGCATCTTGTACCCCTCTTGGGCATGACCTTGTATCTTGTTTCCGATGGTAGGGGCGCTCAACCACACTCTTCATTATTGCAATTTTGAGACCTTAAAGACGAGACTCACCATCTTTTCTTCTACCCTCGGCACCCATCTATACTGACCAGTCATCCTAGATGATACCCTACCATCCTCAGTTTTCTTTGTCATCCGTTGATCTTTAGGACCTACATCTCTCGTGGCCTACGTCTCACACGTAATCAAGACTCTACAGCATTGGCTCCACCAAATCTGATAGCCCCCCGATGACTAACTAGAACTTCATTATCTATACATGAACCCTCTGAGATCATGTCACCTGATCCATCCCTCGGCATCGTGACACTCATGTATAGCCTTTCATCATGATTCTTGTACGACTGTCCTCGAAGCATTGTCTCCTCAACCACGTTCATCACAATTGCGTTTCAATCAGCCTAAACTAGTTGTCAACCTTCTGATCCTTCATTACAACCATGGGGCCTCTATATATCCTCATCACTCTACTCTTTAAGAACAATCTACAATAATTGGAATATAATGCACCCACAAAGATCACATTTTTCCTCACACTAGGAACAAATCTGACACCTCCCAAAATATGAATAGTCCCATAAAACAACTTGATCTCGACTAAACCTATAAAAAGGACCTTGCATGTCTCGCCATTACTCATCCATATATGTAACGCCAAGACTATAATCTCGCTTATCGACACGTGATGTCATTGTCGCTATAGACATGAGTCCATAGCAAGACAAAAATTATAATAGGGTTTACATAAGAGAACATAAGAGGTAGCAATTATAAATAAGTATCCCATAGCCTGGTATAGTCCGCTAACATTACAATCACAATTATGGATAATATACAATCCCCGGTTACTAGATTCAAGTAATAGAAGAGCACAACAATCACTTATTACAGACATCCACAGTTCGACCTCAAGACTCAAAGTACTACAAAACATTCTAATTAGTAAATATTATACAAAACATTCTAAATATTATACAGTTAGTCGTAGGTCTCGCCATCCTCATCAGAACCTAACAAGAAAGAAAGAGAGAACAAACAGGAAACCCATGAGCAAGTGAATCGCTTAGTAGACCCCGGATACTACCATGGGTTGGACGTCACATGCTATAACCCTTGCACCTGTTATAGCATGTCACGTTTGGTAGTATATTTTATTTCTTATTATGTCACAATTATTCTACTCACCCCTTTTATTTATTTAAATATTTTACAAGTTAGTGTCCAACAATGATCTATCCCATTATGTTTTATCCATAAGGTTAATGACGTCGCTGCACGTGTTATAGTAAAGGTGCCCTCCATCATCGAACTGAAACCATAAAATATAATAGGGGTTTTTTCTCCCCTTATCCAATGCAACCATCATATAATTTATATCAGAGGATATCATTCCGTTATCAATACAACCACCATATAATATATAATAGAGGATATCATCCGTTTATCCAATGCGACGACAATCTAATATATATCAGAGGGTATCATCCCCTTATCCAATGCAACCATAGTATATCAGGGAGCTGAGTTTCCTTAACCAATGTGACCACAATATATAATAACTTGTGTGTCCCGATCTTGATAACCCCGTCTCCGTGTGAAATTGGTCCGCTTCGTAGTCATGTCTTCGTTATTCAAATTTATAAGTATTTCCATTGGTTTGAATCACCTTTTTTGTTTAAGATTGTTAATTTCCATATGATGGATTATAGCATATTTTAAAACATTCATTCGAGGGGAGTCCGAAGTCTTCCAATTCCAAGTGTCTATCTTGGATTGAAGTAAGGCTTTCTCCTTTTCCAAAATGTTCACTTTGTACTTGAGTTGGTTCTCTTGGACTAGAATGATGTTTTTGTCTAGAAAATTTGTAAAGTCTACAGCAGTTTCTTCTAGCTCAAAGATCTTGTCAGTAGAGTGACTGTGCCTTGACTTTGCTCCTTGGTATTCTTTTGAAAGATTTCTGAACATCACTTTCAGATGAATATAGTCAACAAAGATCTCTGCACTGGCCTTCCTAAGATCGTCTATAGACAGTTCAGGTTTGTGAAAGTCAAATACTATGTCAATCATCTCCCTAACCTCTCTTGCATCTTTACTCCTTGCCATTAGACATTTGTTGTGCCTCCATGGTTGAAGCTGTTTTCATTTCCTCTTATGAGTCGCTCCATATTTTAGCTGCTAGAGCTTTCTGTGGCTTTTTGTAGTCTCTTTTCTCCGGATCTTTCCTTTTTCTGTATTCATATTTTGGAGGTTTCTCATAATCTGCAACAAAGTGTCATGGTTTTCCATAATTAAAACACGTGGAGTCTTGATCCTTTCCTTTATCCTTTGACTATTGTTCTCTTCTGAAGCTTCTTCTCTTCTTGTCACGCCGGAATCTTTTGATTTTTCTAGCCAACAGAGCTACATCCTTGTGTGAGTGCTCCTCTTCTGATTCTGTGGTGTTAGACTCTACCGCAGCCTCCTTCTTTCTAGGTTTTTCTACCTTTAGTGCAAGATTCTTTTTCTTTTCAACTCCTTTTTTTTGTTTTGAATGATCTCTAGCCGACAAGTGTGTAAGACTCCGAAAAGCGTTGGTAGAGTGGTGGTGCTGAGATTTCTTGACTCCCTGATTGTTGTTATTTTGGCACCCCATTCAGAGGTGAGATACGTCATGAATTTCATATTTTGGGTCTTTTGTTCGATTAGATGATCTAAACCATTGAGTTCATTGATCAACACATTAAAACGTTCATAGAACTCTGTGACATTTTCACCTACTCTCATCTAAATCTTTTCATTCTGTTGAATCAGCCCATTTCCCTATTCTCTCTTATTTTTGAGGTTCCTTTCATCCCGACAACCACAACATTCCACACTTCTTATGTTGTCTTGTAGTGTACGATAGTCTCGAACAACTTTGGCTCAAGAAATTGAAGAGATATTCATTGCCTTATAATCGAAGCAGACAAGTTCCTAGTCTTTTTCAATGTAATTCTTCTCATCCTTATGTATAAACTTTTTGTCATCACTTGGATCTGCTGCCATGGGAATGAAAGGTCCTAGACTTTTTTCTCTTTGAAGCTATTCAGCCTAAATAGACAGGCTCTAATATCAATTGTTGAACCTAAAATAAAGAAAAAAACCTAGAAAGGGGGGTTGAATAGATTTATTTGGCAAGAAAAAATGTATCAATGAAGTTAAATCAAGAACTCTGCTGATTATTCAGCTTTGCACTGCTATTTGCTGAATATTGAGTTTCAGGATATAACAATAACCTTTTTTCCTGTCTCTTAGATCAATCAATATTAAGTTCAATTATGTTAGGCTATGTCAAGAAAGCAATGAATATGCAAGAAAAATAAAGACACCAGATTTATAGTGGTTCTGATAATAGAGTTCAAATAAATCTCTAATGCATACGTCTACTCTTTCCTTAGAGATTAGTGTCATCAATTAAGTGGTATTCCACTATGTGTTGGGTTTTTGGTTAACCCTTAACCAGCTTACAAAGTATACACAAATGGTGAAGTCTTCTACTGAACACCTTTCTTGGGGCAGCTTACTAAAGCTCTCCTGACTTCAATCACCTATCAGCTAGCCTTTAGTCTGGATGCTCCCTTCGATTAAATATGAGCCTTTTGTGTACACTTTGAATGTATCATTTGTTCAGCTAGAGAGATTTCTATCAACACAATTAATACTTGCAATTTTTTAGAATTCAGAACTAGTCATAACTTTGCTGCCCTTCAACTATTTATAGACAACGCTCTTTGCACTAGTTATTGCATATTTTGTTCTATCAAATAATCTCAGTCATCGACTTCGATCAGGAAGAGTCCAACGCCAACTTTCAACATTCCTGAGAGCGACCTGAGAATGAAACAGTCTGTAAAAACTATAACAATGATGTGTTTTCTTTGTCTTGTACTGAGCTCTATTGCTTAGGCTTTTCTTTACAGAATGCTTACCTTTGTTCACTTGATTTGGTGATCAGCAGAGTCTGACTCTCAGAAGTGGCACTTAGTTTAACTCCACTCTGTTAATGTTGACCATCTAGACTATGCTGCCTTGTTATCATTTACTCTTCTATCCTTGAGTCATGACCTTACTGCTTTGATGATTCGTTTAAATTTTTTTTGTTTATCATCGATTTCTTAAGGCTTGATTAAACACAACATTTTTCAATAGTATCACATTCTTCTCTTCCTTCTCTCAGTTGAAATGATATTGAATGTCGATATGTTAAATACGAGATTCATCCGTCGGGTTTCTCTCTAAATAAAGAGCTCCCAGATTATCGCACTTTAACTTCACTAATTCTACCTAAAAACCAAACTCACTGCCTATACTTTGTAACCATACAACTTCCTCACTGACATGCGTCAAAGCCATATACTCACCTTCAATCAACGACAAGGTAACTACACTCTTTCTTCTACTCATCCAATTCACCATTGTACCAAACCAGCTAAAAACATACCAATTGGTAGACCTCCTGCTATCCAAGTCACCATCCCAATCTGCATCAATGTAGTCTTCTAACCGAAGATCACTACCACTACCCATACCTTCAAAACAAATATAATCTGGAGTACATCGAAGATACCTAAGAACTCTCTTTATGGGTGACCATGCTCCTTATCGACTTAGTGTGCTAATATGGATCGACTTAGTACTCCTACTACATGGATAATATCAAGTAGTGTGCTAATTATAGTGTACATAAGACTACGAACCGCACTTCGTATGGTGTATGTGACATCTCCTTTGTCTCATCACTACCACTACCCGTACCTTCAAAACACATAATCTGAAGTACATCGAAGAAACCTGAGAACTCTCTTCATGGTTGACCATTGCTCCATATCGGGATTTGCCATGGATCGATCAGTACTCCCACTGTATGTAAAATATCAGGTAGTGTGCTAACCATAGTATACATAAGACTACCAACCACACTTGTATATGATATCATGATATCTCCTTTATCTAATCATCTGTCTTAGGACACTGCTTAGCTGGTAACCTCATACCTTGTGCCATGAGAGAACTTTGTTGTTTATAGTAAGTCATGTTGAATTTCTTCAACACGTCTCTAATATACTTCTTTTGACCTAGCCACAATTTCCTGTTAGCACGATCACGAGTAATTTGCATTCCCAAGATGAAGTTTGTGGGGCCAAGATCCTTTATCTTGAAATTCTGTGTCAACATACTCTTCACAGACTCGATAAACTTTATCTTGTTTACAATTAATGACATATCATCTACATATAGGAGAAAATAAGCAAAGTATTTATCGATCCTTTTCATGTGGACACAATGATTGATTCATTGAGGATGGAACCAAGTTGAAGAACACAAGTACCAACACCTAGGGGTTCGCTTTAGTCCATATAAGAACTTGTTCAACTTGCACACTCGATTTTTCTTCCTTTTCACGCCAAAGCCTTTTTGATGTTTCATGTATATTTCTTCCTCTAAATCACCATAAAGGAACGCCATCTTAACATCTTATTTCCCAATCTCTAAGTCATAGGTAGAAGCAATCGCTAACATAAACCTGATCGGTGACAATTTTGCTTCCATTGAGAAAGTGTGATCATAATCGAGTCCTTCAATCTCTGAGTAGCCCTTGGTTACTAACCTCACCTTGTACCTCTATAAAGAACCATCCGCTTTTAACTCTCGCTTGAAGATCCATTTGCAACCAACTATCTTTCTACCCATAGACAGCTTACCCAATCTCCATGTCTTGTTCTTCTCCAACGAATGTATCTCTTCATTCATGAAAAGCTCCAACTGATCTACATCATCCATGGACCTCCCTTCTTTATGCTATTTGGCTCAGCACCAGTAACACTCAAAGCATGAAATTTACTATAAGCACCACGAGAATACCGAAAAATAGGTTTTGGGTATCGTCGACACTTTATGATTCGATTTCGGTGTTTTCTCCTTAACAGCTACAGTATCTGGTAAATGGACAATCTCCATCTTTTCATCAGAATAATCAGTCTGATCTTCTGCTTGGTCATAATCCAGACCATCTAACTAATCATCAACTTGATCATTTATCTAGTCACTAGCAGAGTCTGAAATTATACCTGTATTCTAAACATCTTGACTATCAACAAGCTGAACTCTCTCTGCTGATTCAGATGACTCAGTTTATTATACTGTCTCCTTGTCTCATGCTCCAATGAACACAATATCCCTGCTATATACAATGGATTTGCTATCTGAGTTCCATAACTTATAACCCTTGACACCATCTTTGTAATCGATGAACTTGCACTTCTCAGATCTACTACGGTTCTTTTCTTAATTATTATATGAATATATGCTTCACAACCAGACATGCGAACATGATTTGGCTTCTTCTTAAAGAAGGCTTCATATGAAGTAATACGTTTCAATGTAGATGTAGGTGACCTGTTCTTGAGATAATAAGCTATAGCCACAGCTTCAGTCCATAACACATGACCCATACTAGCTCAACTAAGCTTCAACCTCTTTGCTACTCCATTTTTCTACCTTAAGATGCCATTATCTACAAAGAATTGCTCAAACTTCCTCGAGAAAAATTCTCCACCATTATCCGTTCGTAATATCTTGATTTTCTTGTCCCATTGATTTTCAACAATTACTTTGAATTCTCAAAACTTATCGAACACCGCATCTTTTTGATGCATAACATAATCCAACAGTAACAAAAATAATCATCTACGAACGATGCTTAGTACCTGAATTGTCCAATGGAGTGAACAGAAGTAGGCCCGAACACATTACCATGAATCAGTTTCAGAACCCGAGTTGCCCTCTTGCTAACTGAGAGAAACCTCATGTGTGTCAGCTTTTCACGTAGTCAATGCTCACAAAATCCAAAACCGATGGAATAATCGAGAATACCCTCTACCATTTGCCAGCAACTTGTATATGCTATCATACCGAAATCCTTGAGCAACAGGAAAAATTATACTTAACCACTCTCAATTATTCACGTTTGACACTTCAACATCTTGTATTTTACAAATAGGCACTTAATCCCCTTCCGTTTAAGGGGTCATATGCTAAATACAATATCATCGTCAATTGTGATAGAATATACTTAAAAAGATTCCTAAACCCTAATCTTACCAAATTAATGCCAAAACTACCCCTTCGTCTTCCTTCACATGATGAACTCCATAGAACAAACAAAATAAAATCACATCAAATTGTCAGTCACAATCCTAAATCATCGAGCTTCTAGATTAATTAGAGAGTTTACACTAGATAAGTACTCTTGGATTGAGTATTGCAATCAAACCTCATCAAATCCTAATCTATCTTCAATTCACATCTCCAAAAGTCCTAATTTCAAACTTAATTACACATTAAAACTTTTTCCGTCATTAGATTTCATCCCCTCTATCTCACGATACGTGTAAAAAACTATGAACAGAACATATAGGTTCATGATTTAAGGGTTCTCGTCGGCGAATAGAATAGGATTTCAGAATTGAAGTTTTTATATGTCCAACTTTGTGTGCTCTATAATTTAGTGACTGGCTTGTATGTTGAATATTTGAGGATTTGGTGATTAAGGGTCTAAGTGTTTTAAAAGGAAGGAGTCAAATTGCTTATAATTACGTGTCGTACCTAGCATATTCGTCAACACTGTATCGACCAAACATATACGGATCAACCCTAGAGCTTTCCAATCCATCTTTTCCCATCCTTCAAACAACAGTAACAAATATAGGATCACCTTTCATGTCCTTGTCTTTGTCGTGTTTATCCGTTGAAGAAGCATGAGAAGGGACGATTTGCATGCGGTTTTTCTGTTGTTGTGGATTGGTTTGATGGCAGGGAAAGTCAAAGATGTGGCAGTTACTTTCCTTTGATTTGTGGAGAGGAAATCTGGATGAGGATTTAGATAAGGTTGAGACGGATCTTATGAAGATTCGACTCTTGGATGATGGAACAAAAAGATACGAGTACCGTTGTCCACAGATCCCTATCCACAAGAAAATCTTTCATCTTTATCTTCCAAAGATCGAGCCTTTTTCAATTGAACTTCTTGATCTCAATCCTTGTGCGCCGGATGACATATATTCAGATCCAAAACAAACGCAAATAATCAAATATCACGCTCTGATACCAATTGAAGGATTTAAAGATACTATATCGAGACAATGAACAATGAACGACATAAAAAATTTACGTGAAAAATTTGAGTATTGGGAGAAAAACCCACAACACACCACCACAAATAGTGATAATAAAGCACTATGTGAAGAGAGGATTACAGAGCTTATCAGATCATATCAAATCATATTAAATCGCAACATTACTAATATGGACGACTAATAAAATGATTATATTCATAGGCCCACTAGGAAAGATTTAAATAAATCTAATCTTTCAGATATTTCCCGACACTTGGCTCGTGCTCCCCACGCACGGCCTGCCTAAGGTCGTGCTCAAGAAGTTCAGCTTACCAAGAAGCACGGTCGTGTGGGCTTTCACGGCCTCCTTTGGCCCATGCACAGGGAAACACCAAATCCATCAGCCACGGTCATTCGTGCTGAGCATGTTCCGTGCTGAATGCTAATCCATCCTTCTTCATTGTTTAACACATCCACGGTGTTACTTCATATTTGTTGGAGCTGTCGTAGAAGTGCTCGACACATTGGTAAATCTGGTATGCGATGAGGAAAAAAAGAAGATGGATGAAGCATACTTGGCACGACATATGCTTCATGGGCACAGCCGTGCGCCTTTGGAAGATCTCACTAGCACGTCCCGTGTTGAGGGAGTGCGGTCCGTGCGAGATTTGTTCCAAGATTTATTTCTATCTTTTTTATTTATGGGTTTATAAATACATCTATTTATCAGATTTATTATATGTGATTGCAAACGACTTTTCTCTAGGGTTTAAACGAAACACAAGTAGAGATTGAGAGAGTTAGAAGAGACAAGCAAATTATAATCCTTTGGTTCAATATAGTGGTTTGTTTCTTTGTGGGGTTTATTAACGAGTGCTCATGTTTTTTCACGTTAAATGTCGTGTGTTATCGTTACAGTTCTTGTTCGTGTTTCATAGTGTGTTTCTTAGGTATTCGGATCCATCGGATTCTCGAGCCTATATGACATCAATATTAGATATACGTTTTGGCCATGAGGGTGCTGCCTTTACACTCTCGCAAGGGGGTGCAGAGGCAGCACCCTCGTCCACTCCGAGAGTGCAGAGGTAGCACCCTCGTCCACTCATCAGAGAGCAAACCCCTATATTGGATGAGCATAGTACACATCCATCGAGGACGTGAAGTATTTGACAAGCTCAACAAGAAAAAAACTTCATGTAATTTTGGTTCAAAAAAAAAAAAGTACGCAACTTATGTTGAAGCTGAAATACTATAGTCATCGACGTATCAAAATAACCATTACAAAATCCACGTTGTCAAAGTAGGAAAAAAATCAACCAAGCAATCACATGTAACAAAAATGGAAATAGACAGATCAAGGAAAGAGGAGAAATAGGTGGGATAGAAGAATATTCACTTGGGACATTCGTGGTCATGGGTCGTTCTTTGGTCTCGTTGTTGTTCACCCATTCTACTATAAATAACAGCCATTCAAAGTCCATTCCTCTTCACCTCTCACTCGACAATAAAAAACTTGCATTCATTTTCTCCTCTTTGTCTCTACACATCCCTCTCACATAACTTATCAAGTCTCTTGTTGTTTGTTGTACATTATTGCTTCTTCATTGTTGTCTGCTCTTCACCTTATCTGAGGCTAGCTAGCTCTATCAAGATTAAATAAAGACCTGTTTATTTTTCATCTGGGTATGTTTCTTTTCTTATTTCTTTGTTAATTTGCATCTGGATATGTTTAATTTTCATTGTTTTGATGAATTTGCATCTGGGTCTGTAGGCTGTGTTGAATAAAAGGTTGTTAGGGGAAACAATCTAACATTCCCTTGAATTTAAAAAATTCTGGCCCTTTACAAGACCAGTAAACCTTGATCACAAATCGCTGTACCATAATCATAGGAGAATTAAGTTACTAGTACATTCTCGATGGGATCAGCCTGTTGGCTATTGTCTTTTAGTTTAACTATAACATGACATACATTTTTGTGTGTGATGCATGCATCTTGAGTTTCCTGGATATGCTTATGAAATTAGTTTACGCATTCCTGGGAAAACTTATTCGAATGGATCCATATAATTTGAGGAAATATGACACATCATTCCCTTGATAGATCAGGGATGAATGAATTCGTATTTGACAAGGTGAAAGGTTGGATCTGATGGATTGATTTTCCTATAATGCGAACAATAGCAACAACAAGATATGGCATTATATAAAGCAGCTGTGTTTATTTATAGAAAGCTTAGTTGGAGTTGAGGTTCGCAGTACATCTGTGTCGTTTCCGGGATCAACATGCCACATGATCTATTCTGTTTCTTAACTTAATGATCATTCCGATTTGATTTGCAGACTGTTGCTGATATTGGTATATGTACACCTTGTACTAACTGAACCCATATGGATTAGTTGGTTGATTTGTGTTATTGTGGACACACCTGATAAGTTTCTGGAATCATATGGTGTGTTCTTTGAAATATTACTACTATAAAGGTAGGATAAACGAAACATATACTTTTTGTAGTTATTAGCTTATTAGGGTTAGATGTGTGGAATATTATGATACTCCTTGATGACTTGATCTTTTGTCAAACTATACGTGTATTATGCGGTAATTGAGAAACTTGTCATAGAACCAAAGGAAACTCAATAGTTATAAATCCTGGACAAAGTCACTTTTTTTAATCTCTTGATCCGTAGATCATGAATCACGATTGTTATCATGACGAACATATGAGTCCCTCATGTTTTCTGGACGTGAAGTGACATTATAAAGTAAATAGAGAACGAAGCTTACAGAGATACTGAAGATATATGACCAATAGTTATATGGTTGCTATACTCTTAACCAAACCATTCCACAAGCTTAGAGAGATAGTAAGAGCCAGTGTTTCTAAATGGCCCTTTTCCATCATGGTGGATCATGACGAAATTGCTATTTGGAAACGTAAAACTACTAGATGAAAACAAGTAATAAAACGTCACACCTCGTAACGCTTTACTTATGATTCTCATGATTTTTACCTGGCTCACGTTCTCCCCTATTCTCCATTCCGGAAAGCCCAAAAAAAAACAAAAAAAAAAAAAAGATCCACCACTAAATTCTTAGACCACATATAATTTCGTAAAAAATGTATTCTACTCGACTATTCAAACTCAAATCATATAATTTTATATTCACTATCCAAACATAGTTAAAATTTATCCTCAGCGACATAGAATTTTATAAATTTGAGTATACTTTTTGGAATTATTGACTATTATATTAGTGTTCGTGAAAAAAATACTCAATTTATTATTGGTTATAAGGCGTCAGAAATAAATGTGATTTAAGCCGTAAATCATCATAGCCAATGGCGCTTCACTCATTATCGTGTAAAGTTATTATTGGGTGTAAAGTGTCACGAGTAAAGGTGATTTACAATATAAAACGTCACAACATGTGGCGTTTTACTCATTATCTTGTAAAACGCCACTATTCGTGGTGCTCTATTCCTTGTTTTTATTTAGCAATTTTACGTTTCCAAAATTATGTTCCTCATATCATGGTTATGTGGATTTTCTCTAAACTTTTCATGCTCCACATGATTGTACCACCTTCTGTGGTTATACTATGTTGCAAGAAATCATATTGTTCTTTTCATCATCCATATGTGACCACACATGTGACGTAGTGCTCACCAAAGATGGTATCCTTTTGTTTTTTTTTTTTGTTGATTACAAGTTCCTCTCAGATTCATTTTGATCTAGCTTGGCTTTTAGTATGTTGTTTCACTTTAGAGAAGCTTCTACACTCTAATATGCATTTGTTTCATGAGTAAATGGTCCCTCATTGATCAACCTCTATTTTGTGGATTTGATATGAACAGGTTTTGAGTCGAAAAGGGAATTGTTTTGAGTTGTTATACTCATGGCCAACGATCAGTTGCAAGTGCTCAATGCACTAGACGTTGCGAAAACGCAATGGTATCACTTCACGGCGATCGTGATAGCCGGTATGGGATTCTTCACGGACGCGTACGACCTCTTCTGCATTTCGCTTGTCACAAAGCTGCTCGGTCGTATCTATTACCATGTCGAGGGGTCAGAAAAGCCAGGCACATTGCCTCCTGGAGTTTCCTCAGCTCTTAATGGCGTCGCTCTTGTTGGGACCTTAGCCGGGCAACTCTTCTTTGGCTGGCTTGGTGACAAGATGGGCCGAAAGAGAGTCTATGGCTTAACACTTATGCTAATGTGTGTTTGTTCGGTGGCCTCGGGACTTTCGTTTGGTCACAGCCGGAATGCTGTGATGACTACGCTTTGCTTCTTCAGGTTCTGGCTCGGGTTTGGTATCGGAGGTGATTATCCTCTATCGGCTACTATTATGTCCGAGTATGCCAACAAGAAGACTCGTGGTGCATTCATTGCCGCGGTCTTTGCTATGCAAGGATTCGGCATTTTGGCTGGTGGCATATTTGCTATCATCATATCAGCTGCATTCGAGGCAAGGTTTCCTGCCCCGGCATACCAAGCTGATCCTATACGCTCGACGATCCCTCAAGCTGACTATGTTTGGAGGATCATTTTGATGGTTGGTGCTCTCCCCGCTGCCTTGACTTACTATTGGAGATTAAAGATGCCCGAGACTGCCCGTTACAGCGCCCTTGTTGCTATGAACGCAAAACAGGCAGCAGCAGATATGTCGAAGGTTATGCAGGTTGAGATCGAGGCAGAGCAGCATAAAGTGGAACAGATCGTTGGACGGCCTGAGGGCTCCTTCGGGCTGTTCTCAAGTGAGTTTGCTCGTCGTCATGGGCTCCACTTGCTCGGAACCACCAGCACATGGTTCCTGCTCGACATTGCATTTTACAGCCAGAACTTATTCCAAAAGGATATCTTCACTGCGGTAGGTTGGATCCCTCTGGCTAAGACCATGAACGCGATCCAAGAGGTGTACAAAATTGCAAGGGCTCAAACTCTCATCGCGCTTTGCAGCACTGTCCCTGGATACTGGTTCACCGTGGCATTCATCGACAGGATGGGAAGATTCACCATCCAACTGATGGGCTTCTTCTTCATGACAGTTTTCATGTTTGCTCTCGCCATCCCATACAACCATTGGACACATCCGGACAACAGGATCGCATTCGTGATCATGTATGCTCTCACATTCTTCTTTGCAAACTTCGGTCCTAATGCTACCACCTTCGTTGTGCCAGCTGAGATCTTCCCGGCCAGGTTGAGGTCAACATGCCATGGTATTTCGGCTGCTGCTGGAAAGGCCGGTGCCATCATTGGTGCGTTTGGTTTCTTGTACTTGTCACAGAGCCATGATCCAAAGAAGACCGACAAGGGCTATCCCCCTGGCATTGGTGTCCAGAACTCGCTCATCGTTTTGGGCTTTGTCAACTTAGTCGGTCTGTTGTGTACATTGTTGGTGCCTGAGCCCAAGGGAAAGTCCTTGGAGGAGATCTCGAGGGAGAACGAGGATGTAGCCAGCAGTAGCGGCACAGTTGGCAGTGCTGTGTAGGATAGAGAACCGCCTGGTCGATCCTTCAGCATCAGAATTCTCCTAAGATGCATCCTGTTGCTGGTTCATTTCAATAAGATTATAAACAGTTCGTCTGGTAGACTAGATGTTCTATGTACCATGGCTCATGTTGTGTGTTTCCATATACGATGAACGAATCGTGTAACTCTAGAATGGAGTGCATACCATATATCTGATTCTTCGTTGCACCCATCTGTCTACTACTTCAATAAAGTGTAGACCAGTTCTTCCGTTCTTCAAACTGGCCTCATCTTTTCGCTCTTCATCACTCTTAGGCGCCGTTTGATACGTGAAAATGATTTTGGAATGAATGGAATAAGTTATTACGTAGGAATGGAGGTCATTAGGCTGTGTTTGGTTGACATCTTTCATTCACACAAGGAACACAAAAAATATCACAAATTGTCCAAAATACCCCTCAAATTATTACTCCCCAGCATTGTACATCATCCCTGCCATTCATCCCAATCTATTCTTGCTTCAAATACCAAAAACACATGCCGAACATAATCTGAGAAAAAATGACCAGATGCCAACCAGCAACGACAAAAGCAAGAAGGCGAACAGATGCCAAATACATGTTTTCACCATCAGCTGAAATGATGAGATCACGAAGAGAAGCAGTGAACACCGCCAAGCAGAAAGGACGAAGGCAAGAAGCAGCAGACGACAGCGAACAGTTGCGACGGTGTCAAGGAACGACAATAGAAGGCGAACAATAGTTATTGATGACAAGCAACAGTACGCAGCGGCTTGGTTTTACATGATGGGCAACATTTTCTTGGAATCACATTCCATGATGAATACTGTTTATGTCAAACTCGGAAAGTCGGATCTAAGTTCGAAAGTCATGCTTAAGCTCGGGGGCCAGGCATTGGTAGCTGGGTAGGATGATTTGAGTTCTGATTCAGATTTATAGGGATCAGAAACAATAAACTCGGTTAGTCGAGTCCGAAATGTGATCCTCGAGAACCGATTCCGATGCTTAAGTCAGTCTCCCTCCAGAATTGGAGATCAATGACTGAGTTGGGGTACAAAAGATACTTTTTTTAGGTAGTAATTGAAGAATTTATAAACTTTTTGTATGGTGAACAATTGCCACGACCTTAAGAGGTGTGAGACTTATCATCCATATGGTATCATTTGCCCTTTTCTAATAGGCGTTCGATTTAATGATGTTGCATCTTTTATTGGGTCTTTACCCTATAAAATTACAATTATTTTACACAAACACTTGCCCCCTAATTCCCGAATTTCAAAGTCCTGGTCGGGAGCTCAGTGAGGTCAGGACTCTGGCCTTCGGACCTTTGATTTCTTTAACCTTTCGGATCCTCACCCTTTAGTTCGGGGGCATGATTGACTGACTTGCCATTCTTCGAGGATTTGATAGATTTGAGTCTTATCATTTCGGTAGTGGATAAGTTTGAATCCCAAGTGATCTCGAAACCTGGAGCCATTGATAGCGGAGTCATGATTGCGAAACTCAAATCGTCACATGGGAAGTGACAGTGTAAGGTCAAAGATATAACCTAGAGGGGGGTGAATAGGTTAATTAGAATTTTAACAATTTTATGCAGCGGATTATGAATTTACATACCACTGTTCTATGCAGACTACTTGGGCAGCCTACATCTAACAATTCAAGATCTACTGCAGAGATTTCAATTCTTGAAATTTATCTCTGTTTAGCTGTGAAGGTTGATTTTTAACAGTTCTAACTATCAAGCAATGAAAGCAAGTAAAGAGGCATAATATTTATACTAGTTCAGACACTTGTTATCAATTGATAAATAAGAGCTTAGTCCAGTCTTCCCTTGATGATCAGTGTAGTCAAGTCAAGAGTTGAGTGCCACTATCTTCTTGTTTTTAGCTTACAAGACAACTTTTGTTTACAAGCTTGACAACTTGCAAAAAAGATAAAGACCCACGGTCTTCACACAAATTCAGCAATATGAACTCTGTTGCAGAGAGTGTTCTTCTTGTACACTAGTGAACTCTTGAGTAATTTTTGAATATTGATTGCTTTTGCACTCTTGTCTTTCAATCCTTATTCCACAGCATTTCTCCAAGAGCTTCATTGGTTTCTTTTTATAGGCTTAGGAAAAGAACCTACTATAGCTTGACACTGTTTTTGATGCTGACATCTCGCCACTCGTGTCCCCCACCATCTTGTTTTTGATACTGGCAGTCCACTATCTCCAGAATTTGTGTCGTTGCTGCTTTACCTCAAATCTTCGTTTGATTGACTCCAGACCTCTGACCCCACCATCAACAACCATCTCTATTGCACCCAGTCTGCTGCACTTTAGTCTGCATTCTATACTGTGAGACCTCGTTTGCACCAATCCCTGCTGCAACCTCGTTTGCACCCAGATCTGCTACACATTGGTGCATTCTATGTGGTCCTTGTCTGCAAGCTCAGTTCCTAGACCCTGAAGACTTTGATGCTTTTCTGTTGTTTATCAATGCCTTAGATGTTTATCCAAAGTTCTTTGTAGTAGTCTGCATCTGTTGGCTCATCTGATCTTCATCATCTGCAGCCGTCTGCTCTCCAGCATCCAACCTAGACTGCAACTACCTACTTGACTTCTAGCCTAAACAACCTAACTGTATTATGATTAAAACATATCGGTTTTGTTACATCAATTTCTATACAATTGAAGGGATTACACATTCCTATCAGACAGCATTGATGTTAGCGTCATTATGACGGAGTTGAAGTGTCCCGTCAATCAATGTAGGTGTCCCCTCAACTGGCTCGATGACGTGTCAATCTTTGAGTGGGTGGCCTTTTGGTCTCCAGCCAAAAGTCTTTGGGCCTTCCCACCAAATAGGGGATGCCCCTTCTCTTTGTTTCACACTCCTTCTTTCATTCTCTCCTTACTCTTGAACTCAGTTTGCTCCTAAACTCGACGCCCTTTGGCGAACTCAGCACCTCACTATCTTCAAATCTTTTCCAAGATAACAATGGATTCTCGAATAATTGGTGTGGATTCTGAGAAGCATGTCGTTTTGCATAGGAGACCTAGGGTTATGAGGGTCCCTCATGGAGATGGATGGCTCTAGTTTAGAGACTCCCTCCACCCGAATAAAGGGGGTATTTTCATCTTCTTTGAATTCGAAGGATGGCTGAACTGTCTTCGTCCTCTGGGGATGAAACTGTTCAGGAGGGTTCCCTTAACCCTCGTGGGCTGACTCTCGACCTGCCGAGGCTACAGCCTCTCGGGCTGACCCTGAGCCTGCTTATGAGGTTGGTCCTTCGAGGTCTAAAGTTCAATTGCACAAGGTAACTTCCATTCACTGGGAGTGACCAGAAGTACTCCATCTTCTACCCCCTTTGGGTTTGATGATCCGTATGTGTAGATATTCCATGGCTAGCATTCCTCAACTCGGTCTTCCCATGTTTGGAAAGTCCGATGGTCCGCAAATAAGCACTCCATCAGGAAGTCGGCCAGGGCCTGGGCTTTGATTGCAACTTTGGGTCTATAGAACAAATAGTACTTGCTCAACTCGATTGACCATTTGATTAGTCTTTGTGAGAGTTCAGGCTTATACAGGACTTGTCTTAGAGGCTGGTTAGCCACCATTAAAACAAGATATGCTAAAAAGTAGGGACGAAGCTTTCTTGACTCACTTACTAGTGCTTGGGCCAACATCTCTATCCGTGAATACCTAATTTGAGTATCGTGTAACACTTTACTTACAAAATAGATGGGTTTTTTCTTACTTCCTTCCATCCTAAGTAGAAATGTTGAAATGGCATCGTCTAAGGCAGTGAGGTAGACAAGCAACTCTTCCCCAACTTTCAGCTTCGTCAGTAGTGGTATTTCTCCAAGATACCTTTTGAGTTCTTTAAAGGGTTTTTGGCAACTTGGTTCATTCCAGGCCTAAGGTGGCTCCTCTTACTTATTTGAAGAATGGCAAGGTCCTTTCTGACTCCAAGTGCTTCTTGGAATCCCGTTACCTTCCGGATTTCTTTTTTGGTACGTGGGGGGTTTATGTTCAGGATGGCTTGAGCCTTTGTCGGGTTGGCCTCAATACCCCTCTCGCTCTTGTATCCCGAGTTCTTGGAGATGCTGAGCTTGGCGAGGTCGAAGCTGCACATTGATGAGGATGTTACAAATCCTTCCGAGATGACATTGATCTTTGGTCTTTGTTTTTGTCTGTGGTTCTTCCAGTGCGGTGGAGAAAGCGTCCTTTCCTTGTTCCCTTTTTGATCAGCTCCTTATGGAATGCTTAAGGTGGCGACACTTTTTTGTAACATGCTCATGATCTTTATGATGTAGGCAGTACCGAAGATGTCTCGATTGCCTCCTCAGGAGCGATGTTTCTCCGGGTTTTTCTTGAGGAGATTTTCTTTCCGAGCTGCCATGAGCACCTCAGCTCAGGAGGTGTTGAGCCAAGATATGCCAAGGATAGGTGAAATCCTTTCTTCCTTTTTTCTCTTTCTTCGTTCATTTTCATTCTTCTTCCCTTCCTGGCTTGCGGAGGGTATCCTTTCCCCATGTCGGGAGTGGACGGACCCCCGATCTCATGAGCTGGACTCTCATTTTGTTAGACTTCAATAGTTACGTGTTCACTGATTTTCACCAGTATAGTGGCATACGTTCAGGGATGCTTTAAGATCAAACCATATCCCAAGTTCCTATTCTTAATTCCCCTGACCAAGGCTTAGCAAATGTCAGAGTCCTCTGCCTTCTTAATGTGCATGACTTCAGAGTTGAACCTCTGAACATAACTCCTCAGGCTCTCGCCCACTCCTTCCTTTACCTTATAGAGGTGTTCAAAAGTCCGCTGGATCCTTCGACTGTTTATGAATTTGGCGGTAAATGCCTTGGCCAAGGCTTCGAACAAGCTGATAGATCCCGGGGTGAGACCATTGAACCACACCCGGGCTAGTCCCCTGAGTGAGGTCGGGAAGGCCTTACAACGGATACCATCCGACGCCCCGAACAAGTTCATTGAATTCAAGAAAGTCTGGATACGGTAAAAGGGCATCTTGAATTTGGCATGGGTCCTTCTTGTTTATCTTAGGGGTGAATGGGGTTTCCATCCTCAAGAAATCTTCGCTCCATGGGTCTCAAGGAATCTCTTTAATCATTTGCAAGAGCTTCTAGCCCTTTCCTTCAGCTCCTGGGTTAGGTCCGGAGTTGCCAGTAGACTTCAAGTTGAGGAGATGCCTTAGGTTTTTCGTAGGAGTGACCGAACGGGAATAGACTCTCCATGTCCCTCCTACAGAGCTTAGTGTCGATTTAGGTGGTGCTTGAGGTCAGTCTAGGGCACCATCCTGTGATGGTCCCAAAGTGGTGGGATCTACTCAGGTTGAGAGTTAGGTCCTACCCCCACCTGAGTTGGCATAGGTAGCCTTTGGTTTAAGAGGTCGGTCATCGTCCTCATGATAGTTGTGGTGCGCTCTTGAATTTTCTCCAGGTTCTGTCACCTCAAGCTCCCGACCAGCTTGAGGTGCGTGGAGTTGGGAAGGCCTTTTTTGGTCACTGCTTCAGGTTTTCTGTGCCTGATCTCGGACACGTTGGCGACTTCACATCATCGAACTGGGCCCCATGGTGGATTCCGAATTATTTGTGTCGAACACGAGAAGTCTGGCCTGGGTTCGGAAGTCGGGCCTGACCTTAATGTCACGGACCAAAGAATTTTGAGTCTGGCCTAAATTAAAGCCCATGACAAATTGATGCGGCCCAAGTACGCGACCCATCGAAGAAGGCCCAAGTTTATCCAAGGGAGGTACAAACCTAGGGAGGTGATGTTCTAGAAGCCGCAAAGGTTTTATCTTGGGTAGGTTGGTACCAAAAGTCTACATGTAAATATAGACCATTAGATCGTTTTGATCTCCACCGTTGGTTGTGGATGATAAGTTGTATATAAGGGGATGTTCGCTCATTTGCCAAACCATCCATCCTTGAGTTCAATCTTGTGTAAACCCAAAAAACCCCGAGAGTAATACATTGTGTTTTCCTCTCAAAGCTTGTTCCGAGTTCCCATCTCTCTTACGAGTTCTTACTTAGTTATTTGGTGAGCGAATTAGGCTGAGCTCGAGCGAAGGTGTGAGTAGCTTGAGTGCCGCACGGGTTGTGAGAAATCTAACCCCGTGACAAGTGGTATCAGAGCAACGATCCTACTTCGTGG
>LIEC01010846.1:41545-68865 GCA_001925005.1 Drosera capensis | reverse complement strand
ATGACCTTTGCTTTTTTTTTTTTTTTTTGTGATAACCTGTTGAGCATAATATTCTCCTGGTGATGGTTAGGGGCCACTCTTTTGCTTCTTGACCAGAAAATATTAACTAGTGCTAAATGGTGTCAGGGTGTTCTTCTCTATGGTCCTCCTGGGACGGGCAAGACACTGTTAGCAAGAGCAATAGCTAGCAACATCGATGCCAACTTTTTGAAGGTTTGCTATTCCTTGTGTCGTATTTGTTGCTTAGATTTTGGGAAACAAGTCTGATGTTCTAATTATTGTTATCTTGCCACTGTATTGTAGGTTGTCTCCAGTGCCATTATTGATAAATATATTGGTGAGAGTGCAAGACTGATTCGTGAAATGTTTGGTTATGCTCGGGATCACCAAGTAAGATCCTTTATTTACTATACTGCAATTATACAAAATGTAACTTATGGTTTGCAATTTTGTTGTCAGCCTTGCATTATCTTCATGGATGAGATTGATGCCATAGGGGGTCGCCGGTTTAGTGAGGGAACGAGTGCAGATCGTGAGATTCAAAGGACACTGATGGAATTGCTGAACCAGCTTGATGGATTCGACCAGCTTGGCAAGGTGGTTTTTCTAGTCCTTTTGTAGTTTTGTATCATCTTGGTTCCTTTTGTTATTTCAGCCCTTTTATTTTCCTTATTGAAAGCTCTGCTATTCCAACTTGCCTAGCGAATATCTTTAAACATGTTACCTATCATTGTTCGTTCGGCTACTCAGGTCAAAATGATTATGGCAACTAACCGACCAGATGTGCTGGACCCTGCACTCCTCCGTCCAGGGCGGCTTGATAGAAAGATAGAGATTCCACTTCCAAATGAGCAGTCAAGAATGGAAATCCTCAAAATCCATGCTGCTGGAATCGCCAAACATGGTGAGATTGACTATGAAGCAATTGTAAAGCTTGCAGAGGTGAGCTGGCGGCACAGATTTGTATCCTCCGCTTCTATAGATCGACTACCTTCATATTTCATATTGTAAAACTTTGTATTTGTTGTAGGGTTTCAATGGAGCTGATCTGCGCAACATTTGCACTGAAGCTGGCATGTCTGCTATCCGTGCTGAGCGTGACTACGTTATTCATGAAGATTTTATGAAGGTATCTTTTACACTGCTTTTTTATGAGATTGTGAGCAGGCCTTGGATATGCTTCAGTAATCCTTCCTCTCTTTTTCATGTGGGTGGTATCTCATTTTTCACAGAACATGCTTGTATGTTATTGTCATGGTATGTGATTGACTTCTTTCTTTTGGTATTGATGATATCTCAGGCCGTACGAAAGCTGAGCGAAGCAAAGAAACTTGAAGCGAGCGCACACTATAGCACCGATTTTGGCAAGGACTGAGCTTTGCTGCCGATTAGGCTCCAATTTCAACCTTAATTCTGTCTTTCCGTCCGAAAATCTCCAATCTGAAACCAAGCTCTATGGTTCTCAAAGAAGAATGTCAGCATCAGGCCTCGGTTTATGTTGTATTTGTATTTTGATTTTAAAGAATGATTTTCGGACCATCAGCGAAGCTCGATGCTTAAGTGGATGGTTTTTAGCTTATGACCTCAATTTCCATGTTTGTGGACCAATCTGCCATTTGTTTGATGTGGAATGCATGATGACTTATTGGATTTTCTAGTGGTACTTGCTACTTAGTGACTGCCTGAGTTGATGCTCCAGGGTGAAGCCTTTTGCAGTCACGTCCTCATATCTCGTCTTGGTTCACTTCCACTACAATGTGGTTGTAATGATATCATATGGTGTCTTAAATAACCTTTCAGATAGAAGTTGAGTATTTCACCCGAGCACTTGTTCTCTCGACGCAGCGTTTACTCTTGTCAGGAAAGCTCGATCACGTTAACAGTGCACTGTTCGATCAGCAAGCTGGGAATATATATGAATATACTCCCTCCATTCAGGAAAGAAAGAAGGTAACAATTTCATCTGGCACGTATGTTGATGTAAAATTTAATACGCGTACAATGACGATCAAATATGATTTTTTATAAATTTATCGTGAAACATCAAAGATTATTTATCGTGAAAACATCAATGGTTATGTAAATTACATACTTCGACCTACGACCTAATATATGTTAAAGAACGATCAAACATGATGATATGAAAACGAGACTTGTAATATGTGGGTTTTATGATGGGAGTATAATGCTACAATCATTTTTATTTTGTTAATAAATTGGGCCTAATGGGCGTTTAAGGTTATGAGTCTCTGATGATTGATACATGGATGGTAGCTTTAATGCCTATCGACTTATGATCTTTTAATGCTTGATGCATGATTAGGTTTCTAATGCTAGGTGTGTGTAGAATAATTACATTTTTTTAATGGTAAACCATTAAAGATTAACATATGGGTTGGGGTATAGAAACATTAAAAAAACACAATATAATATCTATGTGTAAAAGATTATCTTTAAAACTTTAATTATATATTGATCATCTATGCTACATATGGTTGAAACTAGTGATGTAGTAAGCTTGATCAGGTTCAACCCTTCGATGAACATATCGATAAATATTGAATAGAAACTTTTCTTTCTCCGATTACATTGGCTTGTTCATCTCCAAGACAAAGCAAGATTATTTGCAAGAAGCTGAGGCCTGCTACTTCAACCCAGAAACTAGGTAGTTATCAATAAACATAAGTGCTATGGTTCGGTAACGCCTTTCAAAAAGTTCAGCTTGAATTTGAGGGGTTATCAGAATTGAGCAGAATAAATATGTTGCGCAGATGAACTTCACTGCTTACATAATTATTCCAGCAGTACAGTTCCATCTACTTCTCAGAAAACCTCTTCACGACCATTCCAAGGACTTCAGAGCTTGCTGGTGAATCTGTCCATCACCGGCAGCTACAACGTCAAAGCCTATCAAGTAAAACATGTCACGGTGAATAAAACATCATATCAGCTCCATGTGGTTGCATACCACGTCATCATATTTGTTAGCAAGAAGATCCAGGAGACATACACGATGCAGGCGAATCAGGGGAAGCATCCCAGTAGAGCTCATTCCCATTCCAGTCGGTTATAATTCCACCAGAACCTTGTATGACAGGAATCAACGCCAGGAAATCATATGGCTGATCCAAACGTAGTTCAGAAACACCATCAACAGATCCGTAAATTTTTGCACATGAAAAAGCACGAGATTACTTTTACTGAACTGCAACATGTTGTCACTTTCTGTTTCGAGAGAATAACGATTAAAATCAGGTGGTGGTGCACATACCTTGAGACCAGACTCGATAACAAGATCTACATATCCAGAAGCCAGAAGCGCATAGGCATAACAATCACAGCCGTATAATGGAACTTTGACCTGTGGTCACAGCTCAGTTAAAGAACCATCAGAAGTCGCAGGAAAACAGAGTATAAGTAGCAAAAGGTCCACCACAAACCTTGCTTCTAACACGAGAGAACGCCTTCTCTGCAGCTTCGCTAAACAGATGGGGGCTAGTCGTGTATCTAACCACACAAAAATAACAAAAAAGAGAGTATAAATGCACAAAAAGAAAACAAGATATCTTAATGTGGAATAAGTATAGAGTCCCATATATGAGTCAGAATTCGCATAAGAAAATTTTTCTAAGTTGGGATCATACAAGTAAGCTCGTGAAAGGTCTGTGCAAGCACGTGCAGACACTTCCTGTCCATTCAACGTTGTCTTCCTTCCACTAATTCCCAACCATCGCTCTCTCAATATAGGTTGATCAATTACACCAAGGATCTAATAACACATGAGAAAGAGAAAGAAAAGTTGAGATAAAGGCAAGAACTTGCTAGTACTTAATCAAGAAAATCAAAAATTTCATCAAGGTGGCTATGATGCAAAATTATTAGATGTAGCAGATAAGTTCAAAGCTATCCAAATTGAAGGTGATAAAACAAACTACAAAAGAGAGTGCTCTTTAGAAATCAAATTCATACCGGCTTACCCTTGTATAGAAGCGCAATAAGAGTGCCAAATACAGGTTTCCCTGAAAACCAGATCACAGTAAGATGACCGTATGGATAAAGTTCATTTACAGGAACTAGGATGCATAGTTCTAGTCTCTAGACCATATTTGCTATTTATAGTCATAATGCAGCAAATAGAAAACCGAAAGTGAAAGATTTAAATAATTTAAAAAACACAGTGGTCATTCTGTACAATGCTTAAAAAATAACACTTTGCAAAAGCGAATCGCTACCAACAATTCCTGGTTCTTCCTTTACAAAGGAAACAAAAGGATATTTACCTGTAATGAAGCTCTTGGTTCCATCTATTGGGTCTAACACCCAAACATAGTCCGTATAGCTTTCTTTGCACCTCCATCCTCTTTCTTCTCCATAACTGCAGTTAAACAAAAGCCAACTAGCAGCGTGACATTTTCCAATAGGAGAAAAGCTTGATCCGACTGCTTTTGTCCATTGGATCATTTCATGATGTAGAACAGGAATAAAAATTCCTACTTGACCAAACATAAAAATTTCTTGAACTTACATTGCATGAGATGGATAGGTTTCCAAGATTATCGAGGCCATAGCTTCCTCCGCATCTCTATCAGCAATAGTGACAGGACCTACAATTGCGTCATCGTTTAGTAGCAACAACGATACCAAATTACTAGCACTATCATGATATCATCAAGCAAAGACGAGGAGTCATCATGGCTCGTTAACCAAATGCTCAGCCTCCACATAAGTTCAATATACTCCCCAATGAAGAAAACAGGTACGCTTCACCAACGCTATTGCATAAAAAACAGTAAAGGAAATTCAAAAGCAAAGCCTTTATCTCAGTTTCTGTTACGAAGACCCCATTTTCCATATGCTCAGATGAGCTCATCAGCAATGGTAATGCATAGACAAACCAATTCACAACCAACATAACACGATGAAGAACTCACAAACCACAAGCAACTGCACGGCATCAATCAAAACCCTAACAATAAAAAACACCCCAACAAAACATAAATCAATCCAATACCGAACACTCACTCAAATCATCCTTATCAATGATATCAAACTTCTTCCGAAAATACCCCCGGATCACTTCCCCGGCCGCATCCGCCATCATATTCGCCCTCTCCGCGAACCGATCCATCTCCCCATCATCAACCACCACCACTTCATTCTCTCCTCGGAAATTCAAATTCAAAGCCATCACCGGAGAGAGTTTAAGTTTCGTTCGAGTGACGAGCGGGGCTACCCCGGCCGCCGGAAATGGATTGGAGGCGAAGCGCCGAGATCGAGGAGAGGAAATGGGAGAAGAGACGGTTGAGTGATGAGATGGAGAGAGAAGGCGAAGGGACGGAGTTCGCCGGAGGAGACCGGAGTTGGATTGCATTTGCGGCGGCCGGAAATGTCGCCAGCGCCGGAGATTTCGGGGTGGTGGAGTGATGGAGGAGTTGACCAAGGTGAACTAGGGGACTGGTGGGATTTGGGGCTTTGACTCACTTTGGAGTTGATTTTTGCCGAAGACAAATTTGCTCCATGTCATATTGTAAGCGTAACCGATAAATAACTAGCTAGGACTATGATCTCATCAGAAATCAAAATTTACGAAAGAAAGTAAAAAAGAAGAGTATATAAAAATATTTAAACAGTAATTATTGATGATATTTTTCATAAAAATATTATTAAGAGGATAACAAAGTTGATTATTTAAAAAAATGATAGGCAAGAATCGAAAATTTCATGGTATTTCTCATAACAATATTATTACGACAAAGAGGTTGATTATTGAAGAAAGTGATAGATAATGACTGAAACTTGGATAAAAAACAATAATACTTGGAATGTGTGTTTTGTATCGTTTTCATTTGATATTATAATACATGTGTAGATGATGTTGTGAAAATTATTAGTTATTTGATATCATCCATCATCATTTAAACTTTTCAAACAACACAAAATGACAATGCTAATAATCAGTAACCACTAAACTGTTTAGAAAAACAAACCATCCACCAAATACTATGAAAGATAACAAACCAAATTTTGAATTATGAGAATTTACATTTCAAAAGCAAGATCATTCAGGAATCCATCGAACAAAACACCACAATCAAACAACCAAAAAAACCTTCACAAAATCCAAATCAAAACTCCCTGACACATTCAACCACTTATCTCCTGGCCGCCCTCGCCTCCTCGTCGGCTACAATGCCAGGCTTCATTTTAGAAAAAAACGGCAACTTTTTTAATTTACTTAAACCTATAAGAAAATATTCCAACCAACCAAATGCAGTATGCAATCCGACAAATAAAGAAGAATTTAACATAACATTTTTAACGTAAAAAACCTCAATCACCGGACCGATTTCGGAGTCCACCCAAACACTAAACTTTCATGTTTTGGGTACAAAATCAATTTCCACTAGATACACAACCTAAATATCACCACAAATAAGACGATAACATCTCTAATCTCACAATGACGGGATTGTCATATACATAGTGAAGATCAAAAAGCCAATATCAAGAATACCAAAAGTATAAGGAAAAAAATAGACAAATCTATCGTTGTTGTTCCAGAGCAAATTTTTCAATACACCAAACTCCAATTGACGATCCAACCGTTGAATACGAAGAACAGGATGTCGTAAACACGCTCACCAAAAATAAAAAAAAGATCAGACTACAGATGACCCTTGATCCGGTTGATTTTGTCCAACTATGCAGATTTATCTCTCTTTGTTTTTCTCCCTTTTTGCTCTCTGTTTATGTTGCTACTTTGGTGTGTGTTTTTTCTTCTACGTTGACTCCTCTACAGCTTCAATGCAAGGTACCTTAATACATTGTATCTGGGAATGGAAGACTTGATGCAGTCTTGTGCATTGAACAAGCAAACATAAGGGACAAGGATAGAAAAAGAAGGGAAATGGGTTGGATTAAGACTAGTAACATCTAGTCCAACAAATCTCTCCTTCCAACCCAAAGAGGAGATCTCAGTAGCAATGCATCAAGTGAAAACTACCAAGCCGATGAGACTTTGAAAGAATTTGAACTTCTCCTTTGGAAGTGCCTTAGTTAACATGTCTGCACCATTGTTGTCGGTGTGAACCATCTCCAGCGATACCTCCTTTGCCTCCAGTGTGTCTCGTATTCAGTGATACCTCACATCAGTGTTCTTAGACCTTGAATGAAAAGAGGAATTTTCCGCAAGGTGTATAGCACTCTAAGTGTCCCAAAGCAAAGTATAGCGATCCTAAGTAAGACCAAGTTCTCGTGTGAAACCCTTTATTCATAGCAACTCTTTGCACGCCTTTGTCGCTACGATGAACTTTATCTCTATAGTTGAAAAAGCAACACATCTCTATAGTCTGGACTGCCAAACAACAGCTCCCCTGCAAAACTAATCAAATACTTTGAAGTAGATTATATGCCATCAACATCCCTCGTCATATCTAAATATGTGTACCCAAGTAGAAATGGGTTATCATTTATAAATGAAAGTTTCAAACTAGAAATGCCGCGGAGATATCTCAAAACCCATTCCAGTGCTCTCTACCGGGATTGAAAGTCGGTGGGTCTAGAACCCAAGCATCAAGGCCTTGAAGACACCCGACATGACAAACGCCGAGACGGAGGCTTATAACCTCTTGGTGGAGTGGAAAAAGACTCCAGAGGGGAAGGAGATGCTCCTCTGTGGGATATTCTGATAAAGGAGGAGTTGGTGAACCACGGCTTTGGTGGGTCCCAACCGTACTGTCTTTCTTTAACTCGGGATAATCTTTGATCGACCTTCACCCTTTTATCTCTTTGTTTTGCAGCTTTCGATAAGATAGTGTCCATGACGGAGCTGAAGAGGAAGAGGGTGGCCAAGTGTCCAGCTCTCGAGCTGGCCCCTCAGGCTCCCTCTGCTGTTGATCCGGAGGTCCAAGCTGAAGTCGACGTCGAGGCGAGAGAAGAAGCTCCAGCTGCGGGAGCTGCCACTGGGCCAAGGGCCAAACTTATCAAGAGGACAACGCACAGGTCCCTAACAGGGGACGTTCTCAGGTCCTCTGCTTAGGAGGACACTCGGGAACGATCCGAGGAGGTGTTTGAGGTGCCTCCGCTGAACTCCCGTCCTCCCACCAGCAGCACTCCGATATTGATGACCGGTATGTCTGAGGAGGCGATCTACGGATCATCGACACCACTTCCTCCCCCCTCCCCCTCCCCCGACGCGATGTTACCGACCTTATTGGTACTCCATGACAGGGACCTCCTGCCATGCTCCCGACTTCCACGGTCGGAAGGCCACCCTATGGACAAGGTGGAGTGCGCCAAACAAGGTTTGGTCGAGTTTGTATAATGATCTTTTTCGGGTAAGTCTTGTTTCTGCTTCATTCTTTCATTCTTTCGAGTTTTTGAGTTTACTTATCTAGACTTATTGACCTTTGTAGACAGTATCTCGATGTACTGAGCTGGCCCACTACTGGGAGGCATCCGTTAAGACAACCAACCAGATTGGGGTCGAGCTTCTAGCCTCCACGTCGACCAAAAAAGAGGTCGAGTCCCAACTCGCTGTTGCCCAACTAAGAGTCACTGGTCAAGACAAAAACGATCAAGGAGCTGGTGACTGCCCTCTCTGCTCGGGATGACGAAATCAAAGGGCTCGATGAGAAGATGGCGAAGCTGGACAAGGGCTACCACGACCTTGATGAAATGCTGAAGTCGACCAAGGTCGACTTCCGTGCTCAGAAGGAGGAGATCAAGACGAAGTATGCCAAGAAGGGTTTCAATCTGGGCTACGAGATGGCCTTCAAGGAGATCTTCGAATTCGAGGAGACCAACCTCAAAGCTTCGGGGGAGAAGAAACTCTTGTTTGAGCTTCCCTTCACCTAGCTCGTTCTGTTCAAGGAGTTCGGGAGATCATTCAACGAAGCCGGATACAGCAACAATGCGAGGTTAGTCGAATACTGGCAACTCCTCACGGAGGGAAGTGTTGGCTCATACCAGGATGGATATGCAATCGTGTTTAGCCAGAGTCCCGACATCGCTGCTGTTATCTCTGATCAGTCTCGGAAACTGGCCTCGATTAATCAAAGGACATAATTGAATGTTTTTTTATAAGCTCAGTGAAGGATGTTGTTTGAACTGTGATGAGTTTCATGTTACATCGTATCATAAATAAAACTCGACCATTTGCGACTCATTCACTTCGAATCCAAATTCAAACCCTAATCCCCCAATTCAGCATTGAAATCGAAACACGAAAAACACAACACATTACACATTCCCCAATCTCTCTCGATCCCTCAATTCTTCTTTTTCTTCGTCGACGTCCTCGGCGGCGGAACAATGAGCTCTCCCTTCAACGTCGGAATCTCCATCAGATGCTTCAGTTCCCCGAACCTCTTCCTGAACTTTTCGAGCTGACAGGCGTCGACGAGCAGCGTGTTCTTCGTTCCCTGGAAGAAGGGGTGGTTCCCGGACCAGACGTCGACGTTGAGCTCCCTGAAGGTTCCGCCGGTGGTCATGACGAGTGCTCCGTTGCAGTAGACCTTGGCGTCCGGTTAGAACTCCGGGTGAATGTCCTCCTTCCTCGACACGATTCGGAGACCGATGGGGCGACGTGGGGTCCGCGTGACGAGAGGTTGCGAGGTTGGGGTTGGGGGGCGGAGGAGGGTGGGGGATGTGATGGAGGTGAGAGTCGCCATTGATGGGGTTGAGATGAGATGTGGGATTTTGGGGTGTGTGGGGGTGAAGGGGAGGACTGGAGGTGTGCGGGGATAGATGGGGTGGGCTGGGCTTTGGGTTTGTGGTGATGGTTAATAGCTAGGCCCAATCGAAATTTATTTCATTTGGGCTTGGACAAATGATTTTGTGCTGATAGTCCAGTACATGTTTGGTATATTTACGTTTATCTTTGTTAGTTATTTTTTCGTTTTAATGATTGCTGAAACAGTAAAATGAAAGGAGAAAATAAAAGCTTATTGATTTTTTTTGTTTTTATTATTGATTTTGATTTTTATAATTTTTTTGAATATTCATATCTATCAAATTCAACATTTCATGAAGAGATCGAGGAACCTAAAGATTACGTGTCTAGCTTGTTGTATTACTAATTTTTGATTCATTTTATAAATCGAGTCTAGAAGACAATGAAGAGCTCAAAGTGAAATTTTCAAACTTAAAATGAGTATTTCATGGCATTACTCATACATCACTCGGGCCTAGACATTACTACTATACAATGCATAACCATCATGCATTCATTCATTTCCATGAAATACTGATTACGTAGTTGACTGGAACATCTTCGTAGCCATAATCATGTAAACTGTAAACTAATGCACAACTGGAACATTCAAACACTGTAAATAGTACTCGATCGTAACATGATATTATAATAGACATATAACATCAGAGGAACTATGAAGGCTTCTCGGTTAATGGAGCAACTCCGATCATTTCCTTATGACTGAAAGGACCAAGTTAACAAGCTTGGAGTACTTGGAGGAAATTAGGTAGTCATCCACAATGCAGCTGTACCTATGAATTAACTCGTCAATAACGCCCGAACCAAAATAGTGGCTCAACATTGGCTCGATCACAGCTCTGTGAGTCTTGGCAACCCACTGACCCCTCGATGACGATGACACTGCAAACTCACCCGCACTGTCATAGCCTGCGTCCCAGTCGAACTCTATAGTCTCTAGACGCCATACGGCAAATGAACCTTGCTCTTCAATCACTTGGATGACTTCCCGGGGGCAAGGTGTATAATATGGGACATTAAAACTGTCCAACATCTCCTCTTCAACAATGCCCTGTATAGGAAGTTACTTATGCCAGTGATCATAGTTTTAACGGACTTCTGTCAAAAGAGTAATTCAAAAGGAACCAGCAAATTACATACATCAGTGATCATAGTCCTCAGAGCTTGGGAGAGGAGCTCCATCGGGCCATATGCAATGTCGTCGCCCATATGATCAGGGTTCCTCCTCCCCATGAAAGACAGCACCATTCGACCTCCAGTGATCATCTCTACCGCACGAGAACGGATGAATGAACTGAAGTCCTGGTTGAATTGATCTGCATATGCTTGTACAACAGCTTCTGGACTCGTGCTTGATATGTACAGGTTACCTTTGTTCAGCATCGGCCTTGCGTTAACATCCAACCCCACAGGAGGCTTCACAAAGAAATTAAGGCACATCTCAAATCTGGTCTTTTTCTTTCTTGCAGGAATATAGCATTTAAGATCACTTCTATTGCAGAATGAAATGTTCTGTTTTCTTAACAAGAGCATGACTGCTTCTTGATAATATGATACTTCCCAAGTTTCTCATAACTTGATTATCTATAGATATCATGTTTCTGACGAATACTCGATGATTCTCATATGAGGATTGGCTCTCAGTGTTTACCTGGGAGAGCCAATGCAAGCTGGATGAGGAATGAGCAAAGTGGAGACTCTTGCTCGGGAACAATCTCCCGTAGAAGGATCCAGGCACTCCGGCCACCATACACGGCCCAAATCCTCCCCCCTTCTCTGCTCTCAACTTGCTGTAGAATTCTGGCAAGGATGTGAATATGTTGTTGAAGTTGTTCCCTGGCAAATCGTTCAAGGACACAAACAACTCCGGGCATGGGCAGCTCCTTCTTCGGCAAATATCATACACAACATTGACGATCTCTGATATGGTCAACAGGACATTAGGCCCCCACGAGCAGCCCAGGTCCGCGACAGACATTTTGTCAGGAACTTGATTGCTTTTGTACAAGTACTCAGCAAGAGCTTCCTCGAGGAATGGCTTGGCAATGGATAATAGTTTCTTCTGCAAACAATATTTAACCATGTAAGTTTTTCCTATATTAATCATCACTCATAAAAACAATCACAACAACTTCCAGTTTCGAGGATTGCCTCCGGTTGTATCTATAATTGCTTTTCTTTATTCGAGTAGTGTAGTATAATCAGATGATCACATCTAACTGATTCTGCAAACATTTTTCCTTTTAAGATACATTTGTAGATGTCATGATTGACTACGAGTAAAAGAAAATTAGTGAACCTGGGGAACTGAGTTCTTCGCATAGCTAGTTTCACCGACATCACTGTTCATGTGGAAAACTGATATTGCCGCCATGGTTCTCCTGCTCTCTCCCTGTTTGTTTGTTTGTTTGTTTTTTTAGCTCGGCCACGCCTTTTCTTACGTGTGTTCAACGGCCATTATATAAGAAACACAAGCTAGTGTTTTTTTTTTTCATATTTTCTGTAAAGGAAGATATCATTGAGTCAAGAAAGCTGCATATTAATGGCATTTGTCGCCGAGTAAAGTAGATTTTGAAATTTGATTGGAAATCTAGTTGAAGACGTCCTTTTTCATGTCATAATTCCAGTAAAGCGTTTTTATATTGATGGTGAGTGTTACGGGCTGTTTCGTATTGTTAATCAAAATAGGAGAAATCAAAACCACTAATATAAACACAAAACTAATAGCAAAATAAAAAACTAAAAACGAAAGTTATAATAAGCAGTTTTGTTTCATCAGTCAGTCAGTAAAAAAAAATCAATAAAAAAAATAATATCAAACAGGCCCTAACGATATAATGATTCGATATAGATTTTTATGTTTTGTGGTTGATAATCGCCCTATCAGTTTTTTCACTTCGTTTATTTGAAGTCCTGGTTTGTCTTAGAGATATGCACCAATAGAAACCAACAAATCTCTTCGACAAAATTAAGAATCCGTGTTAGGCGAACGCACGTTTAACAGGACAGTGACAAAAAGCTAGTACGCTGAAAGTTGCTATACGTTTGGATTTCACAATCTCATGGACACGTCGTTGTAGTTGTGAAAAACGTGTACAGCGTTTGTGCGAGTTATCTTTTAAAGACTTACTCTAAACCTGCCTTTTACTCCCTCTGTATCAATTTGTCGTAGCAAAAAAGAATCACTGAAGTATAATACAATATATATAATGGATCCATCGTCAGGCTTGTCTAAACAATTCAGCAACCCTGTTGTCAAAAATTCGTAACTCCAAAAGACATCAAAAACAATTTCTCAATTACATTATTACAACATACAGATTCTCATGTTTATATTTTTATTTTTATTTTTGTAAACATATAGATTCCTATGTTCGTCTTTGTCAATCGTCAAGCCTCATGGAATACGACTCTCTTCGTCGGGTAGATCGATCCCCAGAAGACGGAGTGATGAATATTATAAAACAGGTAATGTGCAATACACAATCATGAAAACCATCATATGATGTAGTACTACATAAAATCGAGCAACAAGACTTCATGCATGGTGTTACTGCTGACGAGAACAAGCATCGTTACTTGTCGCAGGATTACACGGTCTAGAGAACTTATACAGAAAGCTTTTCGTACTTGATTGAATAAGAAAGGCACGTAGATGCCAATCCCCAAATCAGTAGCACCTTTTTCTCGGATTGCTGATAGCAAAGTGCACTGAAACATCAAGACATGGTCCATAGTCGTGGAGATGAGATTAAGCTATCAACGAGCCTGGGAACCACAAATCCAAAAGCTGAGGGTGTCGTCGTACAACCAGCGTGACGCAACTCAAGCACCGCCCAAAAAAAAGAAAAAGAAAAGAAAAGAACATCTACAGAAAGATGAAACACCTAGAACTTGCAACAATGACTCAAAGCGTCAAGCCGTTATGAGGGACGCGTTGACGATATCGTCTCCCTATGTCCTATCTTGTACCAGCACGAGATATAACAAACCAGTAAATGAGCAAAAGGGCATATGATCACCACCTCGCGATCATAGCTGTGACAAAAAACTTCAAAGATGTACCAACATGAACTCTATACAACATAGTCCAATAGCGGAAATCTCACATGGGATCAGCAAATAACACACAACATGGTATTTCATATCCAAAAACACCAGTAATTATTTTACATAAGTACATTTGGTACAGGTCGGATTACCAGGAAAATGAATTCACAAACAGTAACACACCTCCCTCTTCGACAACATATTCACACCAGAACTTCTGCACAACCGATAAGAAAATTGCTGACAAAACAACCAAACCTTCGATGCAACCATTTCCAGACTCACTGTCCAACGGTCTGCCAACACCGGATGAACAAGTCTGATTGCAGACTCCCTGCCTCAATCATCATAGAGGGTGCTTTCTGATCCTCAGGGTTTCTTTTGAATAAGAAGTGTAACGTGGAACACGCTGCTTTCCAATCAGGAATCAGTATGCATACAGTGGTAGATATTTACATAACCTTTGTACAGCATTCCATGACACCCTTGCACTAGGAAATAACTTGCCTCTTAGCACGGCACATTGTCTTCGTATGCCTTTTACTCCAATGTGTTTCAACATTTTATCAACATGTACAACAGGAAAAGGCACTGAAGGCAGCAGTTTCTTAGGCTCTTACCAACAGACCCACTTTTTCTGCAGAATACAAATATGGAAAGTAAATGAGAGCTGGCATGAGAATCAGAAAACCAAGCTGTACCTTATGTAAACAATACATTCAGTCTGAACCAACCTGAGATTTCGCTGTTTTTTGTCTGTCCATGAACTCGAGCAACTCATCTTGTCTCATCATAGCTTCATGTAAAGCCTGATGATAAAGATGCCGAAGATGAGAATTTCATACTCAAGCAAAATATTTCCCAAGACAGTCTTGTAGAATCTAAGATCTAAAAGAAAGTAATAAAGGGGCCGGACAAACATATCAGCTACTAATAATTGCCAGAGGAGAAAGCTCTCAAGGAAAATCATTACAAGCAAGTGTGCCTTATTTGTTGGTATAAAAGAGGCAAATATAATCAGTAGAAGATTTATTTTATTTTATTTTTGGCTATCTCAGGGTGTCCAAGCCAGCTTGCGCGCTCCCCAGGTCCAGGCAAGGCCGCCCCAACCCCCACCTGAAACGGGTAAAGCTCTGGCCGAAGCTAGCGGCCGTGGCCAAGCAGGTACATGATGCCAATGGGTTTCAAACCTGGGACCTCAGAGGGAGCAAACCCCCAAGGCCCAGTTGCTAACCATCAGACCAAGCCCGACTTGGTTTAATCAGTAGAAGATTTGTCTTAGTCAAATTGTCAAAATAGACACGAGCAAGTATACGGGTGGCAATTAACTCTGTCACTCGTTCTACTCCTGCTGAAATTGTGAAGTCATCAACCACTACAGTGCGCATGAGCCAAAAGAAAATACGAGCTTCATTTGAAGCTTGGACAGCAATTGAAACCATCCTGCTACAAGTGTATATCGTGTAGCAAGAGAATCATATAGTGTACTAGATCTGTCTATAATCATCATTAGCTTGTTTTAAGAAAAAAAGATTCATTCTAAGGTAGGGAGGGAAGCGTGCAGATACCTTTTTAGTAGCAATAAGCTCGCCTTCTAAAGCATTGACTCGAGAGAGTGAAGCATTTAGCAACTTCTCTTTCTCCAAAGGCATCTCGAGCGGCTTTGACAGCAGAACACTTACCTTCTGCTCAAGCTCCCCCAGCCTACTTAAGATCGTGGAAGAAGGATCTGCTTCTATGAACAGTTGGTGCTCACGCTCTCCCTTCAGTTCTCGTTGATCCTCTCCAACAGATAGGTTGTAGGCATAATCACAAACAAGTCTGGGAAATTTGGTACTGGCCTTCTCCAACACTGATTGGCAAGCAGCAAAAACAGTCACAAAGAAACCAATAATCATGGCACAAAGGCAAATCAATTTCCCTTCAGCAGCATGGCTTTGGGCAGATCTCAAAGCAGGCATTCCTGCCATGAACAAAACAGATAAGTTCATGTTGGTTAAGCTAAGAGCTCGATCTTAAAATTTCCTACAACTTAGTCCTTTTCGAATAGATCAATCAAGAACTCATGTTAGGCTCTGCCACTGATAATAGCATATACATCAAAGAGCACAACGCCCTCAACCAGGGGAAAAAATTCTAAAAATAAGGAAATCCATGGAGGATCCTTCTTCTTTACCTCCATAGTCCACAACTTTGTCCACAATTGGAACAAGATCCTCCAACAATGCACCACTGCTCCCTGATTTTCCCACCAGCCTAGCCTGTAGGAAGGTGACAGCATTACTGCCCGATATCTTATTTCATTTTTCCAACCACATTTCTGGTTTGAGGAATTTGGCAAAGAAATCCTTCATTCATGATTACTAAAACCACAGAGTTTTGACAAACTAGCATGCATCTCAGCAGAGCAGAGAAAGATAACTATATGTAGCAGTCTGACTTTTTCCAAAGTTTTAATGCAGTGTCGCCAATGTAAAGATTCGTAGTGGATGCTTTGTTTGAGGGATCAACAAAGAAATTGGGACAATTATTTTTAGCACATAACAATTACCTGCACATTTAAGTCATTTTTGTGCAATGTGCACCCTCATATCAGCACATATAGAAACAAGTTTGGCCATTACAGTTTCTGTTGCTTAAGTGAAGAGTGTGAAACTGAAGCCAAGTCTACATGAGCTATCAACTATCCGGATTTTTTTCATCCCCTGCCCTTGTTCTTGGGAAGAAATTTCAAGCTATGTTTTGTCGTAGTTTTTCCTGAGTTTCCGGCTCGTGCAGAAAAAGTGAAATTCAACAGTCAATGATATCATACACTAGAAGGATCTACTTATCCCAATCAGAACCTTACAACAAAACGATGATTAATCATCAAATATCAAGTGTAACCCAATTAATCACCATACGCTTACTTCTTCATCAACTGGAGACAACTTTGACTGCGAAGAACTCTTTGATGCTCTTGGAGAAGAAAATTCTTCAGCCTCAGATCCAGACTCCAGGAAAAATGCATCGCCCCTTTTCACCTGAGAAAGCAATGTGAGGAGTTTCACACACGAACTTAAGGATGCTGCTGTCGTGAAAGTGACCCCACAAAAAAAATCATACCATTACAAATTGTGGCTTATTGTGAGCCATGACGCTTCCGTCGTCACTTGATACGTTAACTTGACTTAGACCTCGATGAATCATCTACGAGAAAACAAATTCAGGGAAAAGAAAGAAAGGACCTCCAAAACAGAGGAAACTGAAGTGTAAGAGGGATTGGGAAAACTTGAAGCAAACCTACCTTCAGTATGTCTGGGTTCTGCCATGGCCCCTTCTCAGACCTCATGCAACCTCCCTGATCAGTACATGAACAGCTACCTCCAAGAAAGTCTGGTAGTTGACTGCATGGTAGAAATGATGGCGTTTAGAAGATATGATCGCTGGTCCATGAAAAGGGTGTATGAAGTAGTGAAAACCCCTATGATGTACCCTAAACAAATACTTCACCTTTCATCGATCACCTCCCGCAGTTTGCTATGAAACTTGTGCCCAAGAACCTAAAGTTCCAGAAAGAATCAAGTATCCAACATTGAATGAGTAGCTAAATATTGCTGAATAAAATGGATTAAACATACGTGGATTTTAGATGTAGTTTGTGGATCGAGAAAGGACTTCACTGTACTCCACAGAAGCTTGAACCCACTACCAGCATTAACTACGTACATTTGGGCGAGAGTCTGAATGAAAGGGCATAGAGATCAGTATAGTGTAGAAGCCCAGATTTACTCTGTGCGTATATTTTCACAATTAGCCTTTTCAGACACTAAGCGCAGTTACCTCGGGATAGTTGTCATTGTCAATCTTCTGCAACCGCATTATAAGCTCACGTGCAGCCTTTGTTAAATTCTTTAGACCCTGGAGATACAGGTGAAGAGAAGTTTATTGAGCCCAAAAAAAAAACTCTCAGCTAATTGCACTAGCATGTGATATTTCATCTCCAACAAATAATAATAAAAAGATTTATATAAAATTAAAAAGGGACTTACAACTCCCTGAACATCTATAATTGTTGTGGTTGAATTTATATGCTTCTTGTTAGCGATTGAACAAGCAGGAAACTTGATTGCGAAACATCTCTCAAAATCCTGTACATGGTACTTCACATATCGATCTATTGTTGTCACTTGCAACAGTTTGTCAGCATCAACTTTCCCCAATAAATATATGTAAATTGGCCTCCCTTCCTTATCCACTCCATGGAAGCATTGTGGGTAATATTTCAGGACCTCATCAAGCTCCTGGTATTCAAAATCCTGTGATCCAGAGGTAGTATAAAACCAAATAAAAGTTAGTTTAAATAGGGAAAAAAAAAAAAGACCCAGGCGTACCGACAACGGAGCCCAGAAGGGGAAAAAAACGCCGAACACATGTCAAATTAAACTTGGATAGAGCAATAGAGAAGCCAGGATTTGGAAAAAGCACAGTTCAATCATCACCTCAATAATGGTATCAGCACCGAACTCCTTTCTCCACTGAAGCATGTCAGCCCACATAGCTTTTGCCTTTTCAATATCGAACTTCCTTGCTTTTAGAAATCTGCAACAAGATTTGAAGAGCTTCAGCCATCACTCATTACAGTCAGTGGATTGAATAGCGTCAAGAGAATAGATAAAGTTGCAGGTTATCGATCTCTCTCCAGCAGACACACACACAAAAAAAAAAAAAAGAAAGAAAGAAAGAAAAGCAGGATTGAAATATCATAAAGGCATGGCTTCTATCATAAGCCGATTAGAAATATCAAATTTGAAATAGTTTCCCATCCTGTCAAAATGATCAGGATCAAAATACTTCCATCGATCTCCGCAACTCCTTTTAAGGACAAAATAGTCACTAAGTGACTATTCATCGCTTGAAAGCATCCCAAGCTTATCAAAGCCCAATTCCAACAGGAAGAGATAGTTTCTTTAGGTACAGATCAGTTCATTCAAGTCCTAAATGGCAGTTGTTATTCTAAGGCACTGCAAGACTGTGTACTGTTAACAGACGTAAGCAGGCAACCTGCATTTAAATTTCACTTCGATGCTGTTACAGTTCTTAAGTCCACATGAAGATCACAATAAATTCTTCAAATAGGAGAAACAATTACATGAATTGGATCCGACGGAAGTTTAATCTGAAAGTCAAAGTTATAATAGAAACAATCACCTCAACAATGTGTGGTAATCATCGTGTCGTGTTGGTAACAAGTCATCCACAATCAGTGCTTGTCGAAATAATTCCACAGCCTGCAATTCTTTCGCATCACGGACATCCTCGATGGGAACAGAAGCACGACCATCATCCTTCTTCTTGCCTTTTTTCTTGAATGATCGTCTAAGTTTTGTTGAGGCATTGATAGCTTTCTTCTTCAGATTCCTCATTTTCGTCTTCTTTTCATCTTCTGATGTTTCGAAATCAGACTTCCGCTCTCTTTTTTCTTCCACACTGGAGGTCCTTTCAAAATCTGCAACAGGGAATTTATGAGCTTCCAATCAAAAGGTTTGAAGCATATACACACAGACAAATAGTTTTATAAACTATAACACCCTCTCCCACAAATCCCCGCGTCGTTTATAAGTGTAACTGGAGCCATGGTCTCGTTAGAGGTTGGACAAGTTACCTGGTTGCTTTAGGTTCCAATTGAGTGCTGGAAATCAGCACATAAATTTCCACATAGGAGACTACAAAATAACGTTGGCTCTTCCAGTGAAACAACTGGTATTGTTTCTCACATCAAAGACTCATAAGGAACACCACCACGAATTATAGTTGAAAGCAGGACGTCACATCTGCCGTATGATCAAAACCATTTATACTATCTTGTTGAATGATGACCATGTTCAACAACCCCATCCTAGTCACTTCAGTTTTCCAGCTCCTTTTTTCTTCAACTTAAATCGTTTTACATATTCTGGTAGGTACTTCTTCCCCGCGTTTCCTTCATCTTTTCCTCGATAGCAGAAATTCTCATCCATCTGCAGACCTTTTTATCGCACATCAAACCTCTAATCTACTCCTATCCTTAAATTTCCCCTACACATGTACCGAAAAAGCACGTTTACAAGTTTCAAGTATAAATCTCAAACAGGCCCCTCCCAACCTCGTGCTAAATATACTTATCACACCAAAGAACCTTCATATCCGAACACATACCAAAATCTAATCCACTTCACCAAACCACACCAAATCAGTAAATCCAACTCCGACTTTTCCCCCGCACATAACAACGAAGAGAACAACTCATGACCTTTAACCTCTCACTAATCGAACACATAGATGCACCGTATTGATTATCGCCTCATTTTTTATGAAAATTGAGAATTCATACTCAGCAAACTACAAAAACACGCATAATTTAGCGAATTCCAAAAACGGCGAGGAGAAAAGAGAAACGTCGAGAGTTAGAACACTTACGAGTCCGAGGAACAAGGTCAATCGCCGGAGACATGTCGGAAAATCGGCGAAAATTTTGAAATCTCCGACTAGCAACTGCACGAATATCAAATTCAAAAGAATCGATTTCGGTACCCAAAACTCGCAGATTATGATGATGAAAACGACCTCGACGATGAATAGAGAGGAATCAAGTGAAGGAGATACCTGGTGGCGGCGAAGGAGGAGCGATCGAGAACGAAGAACGAAAGTCGTCGACGCGGAGGAGGAGGACGGGGAGGATATCGCTTTTGAGTAGCTGTTTGAAACTCCCTTCCTCTCCCTCTTCGTCAAATTAAAAATGAACCGATTAAATGAAACATTAAAAAATTATTTATTACTTCTTCTGGATTAGTCGATACATCTTGTTTTTATTGGAAAATGGTGTATGTTAGATTTATATAAAATTTAATTAATAAAAAATAATTTTATATTGTAGTAAAATTTATTGTAATAATTAAACGATGAGTTAACTGTAAATTGTAAAAGATGAAATTAATTTGATTTTTTATGTTAAAACGTTACCTAAAAAATGTTTTATTATTTTGAAATAATCAAAGGGAAAAACATTTTGATTAATATGAGATAGAGGGGATACTTAATACTTTTTCCTACTGTTCTTGTTAAAAAATGCAAAATTTTAAAAAATTATTACTCAACATGAATTTTGACAAGGTTTGTTTTTATAACTAATAATTTATTATCGTTTCAAAATCACTTACGTATGTAAATTACATTATCTAATTATAATTGATATCTCATTATAAATTTATATAAAATAATGTTAGATCGTTATTCAATTTTGTCCAAAATTTGTTTTTACAAACCCGTCGATTAATGTGTTGTATTTTTATGATATAAAAAAAATATACTAAAACAATTTTTAAATAGACTCATTCTATATCAAATGAGTCTCATTTATCTATAATAGTTCATTTTAAAAATTATATAAATAATTATTAAATTTTTCAATCAAAAATTATTTCTACAAATCTCATCATCCACCTTGCATTTGTATGAGATCTGGAAGCATAATTGAGTTGGGGTTACGTAAACATCAGCTACAAGAAAAGGAGAGGAGGTTGTGTGCCCGTCATTTCATTCAAGAGAAGGAAAAACGGGCTGTAATTTGGACGTGTTGTTTGTCCACCTGCGTTCATCCTCCAATGTGAGCAAGGATATGTGCGTGGCGAAATTCTTCGAGGACAGCATGACACACGGGTGACTAGTAATCATCTTTGTAATTGCATAAAAGTGTCGTAGTATGAGTTATGTTGGAATATGTTAAATTTGTATTCTTGGTCGCAATGATGCTATAATAACATGATGGGTAAATAGGGAAATTCAGGGTACATTCAAGAAAAGTGCAGGATGGCGTACATCTGGAAATGCACCTAATATTTTTCCTGTGTGAATATTGTTCATAACAAGGAAGGATTCGTTACATAACATATGATGATTTTTTTTTTTTTTTTTCGAAAAATGGTTGGCGATATGGAACGATGCAAGAACAAGAATGTTTAACTGTTTAAAATCATACGACAACGGGGATGGTTGATTATTTGTTGATAAAATCAAGGATCCCAAACTTAACGTGTTGAAAGAACATCTTCCTCTAATGTGCTTGCAAGCGATGGAATGCGACAACACTAACAGTGTCTTAATCATAGCCATTTGCCAAATGCACAGCACAATTTTCTCTTCCAATAATGCTCCATAAAGGAAGGGATATATTCGTCGTATAAAACGAGAGGAGGATAAAAAATGGTGATGCTGTAAAGCACCACAGCACCAGTCGCCTTCTCGACTAGCATGAATTCTTGTAATCAAATTATTATAAAAGAAAAGTAATGCAAGTGAAAACGATGCAATACCTGGATAGTGTTATACCCACAGCTCTCAACGCCCTCCACACGAATCAGATCATACTCATCCTATGATAGATGAATCATAGTACGATTAAAGATCGCTGAAACAAACTTACCAAAAAAAAAAAAAATCGCTGAAACAATGAAGTTTGAAAATCCAGTGACACGGATTCACAAAAAAGAGACTATTGGACCAGCTCGTCGGTTGAAATATATGGAAACAACGTGCTTTGAAGTTTAACTGTATGGAAAACAGCATCTGATAAGGGTGTAATCGTTATCTCGTATACTAACCATCTTGATCTAGTGTGTTTTGGTGATAGATTTTCGATGTCATTCGGTATTTTGAGCAATCTCGACTTCGGAATTGAACAAAGATCATTCAGTATTAAGCATACATCAAATATACGATTCTGAAGCTTTTATGCACCACACATTTAATAGCATATGGTAATCAGGGAAACACGATACCTTCCATCAACCACCAATCAGCGCAATTATACTTGAGAAATCCACATTAAACAGTCATCTTAGTATTAATCGTTCAAATGGTATAGACATGAAAGCTCAGGTCCACCAAATTAGACTCAAAAATATCAGGGATCATCCGCATCAAAGAAATCTTTTGTTATTCAGCGCATGGAAACAGAGCTCAATCAAGACAGTTGCACAAAATGTAATCCAAATTAAATGCATAGAGCAAAAAAGTTTCTCCTTTTTGAGCTGTGCATAATTTCATAATGGTGGCTCACACTGCATTGTCCATTTCGGGGCCTCAACACAACCACCATTATCAATCTTGCGACAGCGACTCACTTGTATTTAACGAAGGTTGGTCGTAGTATAAGATGACGCTGATACCAACTACACAACCATCGAAACAAACAATGCATCATAACAAGAAGTACCATGCAATATCCCAGTTATGATTTGTATTTCTGAACTGAAGTACCATGCAATATCCGAGCTAACATTTTCTGGTTCTGAACTGCGAAGTTAACCATCTATACAGATATTCACAGCGACTCGGTAACTTGCGCATGACGACACATATAGATATAGGCAAGACTGTAATAGATAGAGTTTCACTATGCATATCTATCACATACTAGTGCATAAATATAGCCCCGGCGACTTCCGATATCCTTCTATTTACAGAACCAGAGCACCCTGCAAGAGAAACAAGAATCCACAGGCCAAACTTGTCAAGTTTGGTATGGTATGTACACCTTTCTAGTTTCTGCACTATTGCAGAAAAGACAAAATCAAGCATGAAGGGTGATAATCAGGCATCAGTATAGATGGATAGGGTTTTGAACTTTCACCAGTTATGCCCAGTTCCTTTTAGCCCTGTGTCGAGTGAGCTCGTTCCTCCATCGAGCTGCAGTCAAGGAAAAATCGTCAAGAAAAATAAATCTCTAAGCCTATTGCTGGAGCATATGTATTCATATGGCATAGTTACCAGACATCACAACCATGAAAACTATACCAGACTAAACTTTGAGGGAATAAATGGCAAGAGCACAGGCGAGACACATTTCTTTCAATAAAACAGTAGATGCGGTTGTTCTATAATAAAATCGGGGATGGATTCTCCTTACCATAGTTCTCCTTTATGTGCAAACGTTAGGGTTCTATGGTATGCTAGGCCTAATGCATGCAACGTTGCGCTTCTTAAATTTTAAGATATCATACTTCATGTATGTCCTACCCAATATGCTAGACAATGGGACATGAGGGATATCACAGTATCCAGTATCTACCCCAACTCAACCAAGTACTAACTACCAATTGGAGCTTCACAAGTGAAGGCTTAGTAGCGACACTCATTTTTTGCTCTTTCACACCTACCACTGCAGCTATCCGGACTGGCCTAAGCTACCAAACTAGATATACTAAATGGAATGATATGAAAGAAAAAAGGATAACGTCGGAAACTAGAACTCTGCGCTCATCAGAAGATTTCAACACCTCATGTTAAATGTGCATAAAAAGATAGATCTCACATATTTATTGACCAAAAAAAAACTTCCATATTTTTCAGAAGATCATACCAGCATCTTGATATCGTTCCTCGCCAGCAGCATCGATCATATTACGCAGCAGCCTGAATTCCGTTGTCTCCACTGCTGTCAGATTACTAGGCCTGCAACAACCATACAGAATGTGAAATATGAGATGGATCAAAGAATTAAAAAACCAAAGCGTGGTGCAACCAATGAATTCCTCTCCCGAATTCTTCCATGTAGTACTGAAACATTAACTCAGTAGCAACCACAAGGACAGCAATGAGTAACCATTTTTAAATTGCCATCCAATCCCACTTTCTCATACCTAAAGTTAGGAACACGAAAAATGCAACTATCCCCTAGCACACAAAAAAACTACCGTGAAGTTTTGCAAACTCGCACACAACCAATGCTAAGGGGGAAACCAGTCCCAAGTTTTGCTTTACAAAGAGCTTCTCAATAATGAGGACTCCTCCTTTAGCATCTTCCTACTCAATGTTCATTTATAATTCAAATATTTTCATTTCACAGAGCAAAGAAAATAAAACTGTGTAACAGCTGTACTTGCTTGTAATGGATGATACACTTTCATATGCACTCGGCAGATACTTGAGATTTTACATTATTGGTATTTGAAAACCATTTTCCTGAGGAACATAACGTATAATATGTACTCCTTAAACATTAATACATACTCTGTACATAGAAAGATCATAAGCAACACAGCGTTGAAGACTAGGATAGTTTCAAAACAATTTAGTTGTCTTCCCACACGGAAATTATTATTTGCAAGTTGAAACCAGAGAGGCTACTTGATTCACATTTCACTGCACCCAGAGATAAATGTAGAAGGCAATCCAGAGCAACATTGATCCATAGTCCAGTGCGCCGACCAAATAGGACCTGAGTCAAGTCCATATTCGAAAATTTGGCGGAACAAACACAATGAAGGCAATTGATGACTGTACAAAAAAGTTGACAGCATCCAAGCCTATTGGTTTAACCTTCCACGGAAAAAACAAGAATCATTGACCATGCCACAGAACGTGCCCCAAATTAAAATGACTAGAAGGCACACCATAGTACTGAAAAAGAGAACATCACTATTCACTAGAAGAGGATGCCTGAGGAATCTTGAAAGATCTATCTCATGCTATGTGCACAACTGCTGAAACCCTTGACTCACTCGAGTCAAACATTCTTGAGTCCTTGCACGAGATAGATTATTCACCTGTCCCATTCATTTGATAAACCATCTGATGCAGCGCCATCAAGGGGTAACTTCACAGCTTCAACAACCCTTATCCCATCACTGTTTATCAAGGTTTTGTTGACTTGTATAGGCACCTGTGCAGATTTTGTCGAAATTATCTGTTAAACATCTATGGCAACAAGCAATGCAACAGTTATTTTCAACGAATTTATATCAACCAAAAAAAAATCACAATCAATACGATATAGATTGTCTACAAAAAAAGAACGCAAGCCGTCTTCAAGTTGCACGAAGAAATACCAGTATACCATGATCATTTGGAGGATATGGAATAAATTACGTTTTCTAAGAAACCTTTGGTAAATGTAGCAAAAAAAGGATTCATAAGCAAAGACATCGCTGAAATCCATACCGTCCCATCATCTGTGGACAAAACATTGTCAAATGGTGAAAAGGTATGCATAGCTTGTAACACAAGGTATGAATAGCAGAAATTTGTAAAACGTATGTCATCATATCATGCTATGTAAGAGAAAACCGTAAAGTATCTCTGTCCTTGCTCCATGAATTCATATTATCAATGCAACTTATAAAACAGTTTCCTTTCGGTGAAAATTACTGAATTTGGATCAAGTTGCAATGCATTCATAGGAAAAGTAGAATGTGAAGATAAATTGATGATGCCCTAGAAGGATATTTAGGGAATTAAATTTCCTTACAAGAAGCTCATGTTGAGATCATGGATTATTTGCCCGGTAAGAGCTGCTGGAGAGGCTCGTTGTACGGAACCATGAGATTGAGAATACCTCCATTTTCACAAATATCAACAAGACTAGTCACAAGGAAAGTGTTACACCTCCATCCCATATTAATTGTAACATTTCTCTCTTTTTGTACTACTCAACACGCAACTTGAGAGACTTCATTACGCATCTAAAAGACACGATTAAAATTTTCTAATGGCCCACGATTATAGTACATTACGTTTTCTATCATTAATGTTTCACGACATTTTTCTAAAAAAAAAAAAACAATGTTTGATCGTCCTGCAACATCGGTCAAAACTTCTATCGTTATATATGCTTGGTCAAAAAAAATTACAATCTTTTTTGGACGGAGGAAGTATTACATCCTACCCCACCTATGATTTATTTTTATTTATTTTATTAGATTTTATTTTTGGTAAAGGATTGAACAAGGAAAAGTACTCGTTTTTTTATTCTCTTTCTCTTAATTTAAGGGCACTTGAATATCCTTTCTCCAAATAAAGAAAAAAAGAGGGCAAAGTTACAAGTCTCAAACAGCTGTAAATCTGGGATTAGAAGATTAACTGATGCTTCTATAGACACTTTCTGTGGCCATTGATTCATCAATTGGGGAATAGGGTAGAGAAATTATACTAACCTGTTTGGTTAAGAGCAGGCATAAAATTCAATTTAATTAGGTCAAACACACTTCCACTAAGTTGCTAACCCCAAAAGGAGAGCAGACAAAGAAAGAAGGATAAGCAAAAGGACAAACTATATGCAGCATCAAAACCCTGAAATCAAGCCTAATACCAGGGATGAAGACATGTGACGAACTTTTCTTTTTTTTGTGTGTGGAGATCACATGCTTTGGAAGAAATACCTTGCATCTCACTGCAATATTAATGGCATCTGACGGGCGCAGATCGAGGCTGAAAGAGTCTGTTTTAGAATCTACCTGTTCTCACAAAAAGAAAAATAAAAACATAAGAAGTCGTCAATTGACTGCATATTAAAAATTGAACCTGCTAAGAGGACTTTATGCATGCCTTCGAAAGGTACAACCGAGCAAAATATGTATCATGCACTCTTCTAGTTATACGCACAAGTTTCGCCTACAAGAAAAAAGAGTGACAAAAAATCAAATTCTTGGTAACATTATGCAGATGAAGGATCCAGCAAGTTAATTTTCACTTCTTCTTCTTCTTTTTTCTTTTTTTCTATTCTTTTTCTATTCTTTTTTTT
>LIEC01010846.1:0-41498 GCA_001925005.1 Drosera capensis | reverse complement strand
TTTTTTTTTTTTTTTTTTTTTTTTTTTTTTTTTTTTTTTTTTTTTTTTTGATAAAAATTTTCACAAAAGCTTAATCATGAACTTACCTCATATCCCATCTTCTCCATCATCTCTTTCTCCACCTCGTACATTGTTGGCCTAACCTATAATTAGTAAAGTTTACATGACTAGACTATTAATAACATTACACAGGAATGCTCATATAAAATGCAAAACAAGAACATTGACATGGACTTCAAAAATACAAATGGAAAATATCTTATCTTACAATATGCAAATTATGAAGAGCGGGCATAAGCAGCACATTTGCCATTTCCGCTGTACCAAATTCAAGGAAATTAAGGATTTCTACTCATAATCCCAAAAGCAAGAGACAAAAAAATATTCTCACAAAAGGATAACGTACAAACAATTATGGGAAAAATCAGTCCATTTCCGTCCTCCATTTTTAGCACCATTACTGGCAGTGGAGGAAAACCAGGCAGATTCCCAGCATGAGGGTTGTTATGGACACATTTTAGAAATCTACCGTCCCTCATCTTCACTGTGTATCCATCGAAACCACTCCTCATCTCCACTAGAAACATTCCACGAGTAAGCTGGAGGAATAAGTGATCAAAACTCAAAGCAGCTATATGTATGACATGCAAGACAGTAGGCAACGTAGGACTGAAAACCATGGAGGACACACTACTGAAAGAAAACGAGGACTAAGAGATGCACATCGATAACTTGAACATGAAACTACACAAGCTAGCCCATTGGTGAAATAGCATTTAATTTTATCCTTTAAACAAAAAGACAGTTCCATAATTAGATATGGCCTACACATGCATGCACAAAGTTGCCATCCTTCCAAAACGAACAGTTGAAGTTCCCTGAGAAAGGCCAGAGAAACTAACCACTCGTACGGGAATAAACAAAATACCAGTGTGGAACGAGTCAAGCAAACGTGTCACTGGATATATAAGCCCTCAATTAATAAGCATACTCATGTAGTCACCAAGTACAAAGTCTATACTTGCACAGAAGTATTTCAAATATCTAGTTCATTAGTTGCAGAAGGCAACAAGCTTGACTCAAAAGTCATACCATAGCAGTTAGCACAGTTTTTAGATTTTATCGCAAGGCATAACCAGCAATGCAGGCCAGGGACGTAAAAACTGTATGCAAATAAACAGCGACTAAACCAAGCAACACTGACGAAGATTTGGACATTCAAATGGAATTTATAAATGACCTCTAGAATAACAGTGAAACTTTACCTGCTTCGAGCACGCTGGAGTTGACATAATCTTCATCACTTTCGTTAAAGTTTTCAGCCCTGCTGCCATTGCCGTTCGAAGAGCTATAGGCACAAGGCACGGTCACAAGCCTGCAAGCCTGACATTCTCCAGTTAGAGTGCCAGTACTGATTCTGGGCCCATGAATAACCTTGCTCCCTCGGCATCCGCTTCTCCGTGCTTCATATTTGAGCAAGCTCCCAGACACCACCATTCTATGAAGACCCACTTCTTTGGCACAAACAGTTGAGAAAATAATGCTCCCCTGCAAGGTTGCCATTTTTCGTGCTCGCTACGCAAAATTGAAAACAGACCTCCATATCAGAGTCGAAAATTTTATTCGCGCCAAATTCAGGAATTAAACAGATGCATTAAAACCTTCCACGCATGAGATGCCATTGTACAAAAAAAGCAAGTAATCACATTGAGCTTTTAACGATTACAATATATCTCAGAAACCTTACCCTTTCACTACCTAATACAGAAAGCATTGATGTCGTTGTCCACAAATTTGCATTTATAGAGCTAAAATGTCCGACTAGCTCCATAAACCCTAACCAGGCACCAATCCACCACACTAGTTTAGGGTTACCATGTATTCAATCGTCCGTCTCCCTCGTATTCCAACTAGAACATCCGATCAAGTAAACTGAAAAATCCTATCTACGATCACCAGAAATCGAAAACACCGTCGATCCTGGAATCTATTTCGCACACCAAGTAAAATTCTATTTCACAGTCAGTGATCAAAAACAATATTAACCGAACCACTTAACAGAATCAACAAACAAGGTCAGTTGTCCCTCAACGATTCAGCAAACTCACGATCGAATACCGAATCAACCATCACGAGATCACTAATTCATCATATCAGAACAGCAACAAACAACTCATAAAACAAGACAAGAAAAATCGACCTAGATTCTTAATCGATCGGATCAGCGGCAATCAGCGCCTCGATGCTCGATGAGGATTCCTTATAACGAAGAGGTGTGATGAGTGAGGAGAGAGAGAGATTAGGGTTACTGGATAAGAGAGAGTGTGTCTGAGATTCTCTTGGAGGGGAGAGTGAGAAGCGTGAGGATGAGGGCAGAGGTGGCGTGAAGATACTGTGTGAGTGAAATGACGATCGTGCCCCTCGTCGGTTCCGTCTCCGGAATTTGCTTGTGTCATGCATTTCATACGGAGACATGAAACTGAAAGGGAAGACTTCGCAAAAGGCAATACTAACCCCGAGATATGGCAGTAGTAAAAAAACTACTGCAGCAACGATTTTTATCTTAAAAAAACAAATATTTAAAATTTTAAAGATCAAATCGAAATTCAAATAAATATGTGATGGAGAACAACAAGTAACAACTAATTTGATCACTGATACAACAAAAATCATTTTTTTGGGGTCTAAGAATTATTATCTTGATCCCATTTCAATTACAATATTTTTTGTTTGAGATATCTCATAATTATAATATTTTTTATTCAATAATAATTTTTTCGCATAAAACTATCAAAAACTTTATATCATATCAATACATCACATTATTATTATTTTTTTCTTTAATGCACTCTCACACATTCATCAGGACAAATTGATCATTTATAATAAAATTCAATACGCATCTAAAATTATCATGTCAAGTCAACCAATTGTAATTGAAAATAGACGTAGGGAGTATGAGTTTTAAAATAGGATATGTCAGATGTTGAAATAACGATTCAGATTAGAATATAATGGATCAGGTGTTGAGATTTTGTTATTGTGTGTTAACCTCGGTCATTCATTCACTTTGTTCCAATTGTTATTTTAACATTTGATATAGGTTGTGTGAAGGCACATATTTTCTTGTCTCTTTTGTCTCAAATAAATTCTTCAAAATTGACTACGCATATAAATTGATATATGAAAAAAAAGAATTTATTATTAATAACATATAAATTGTGTGTTGTTATGATACATAACGATAAGAATTTTTTCTAAATATTGTTTCTAAAATTTTCAAATCATTTAATTTAAAACACTTATTAATATTTAATAATATATAATATTAACATCATTTTTTTTTCCTTCATATATTGACTTGATAATTTTCCCCTAAGCTCATCCCCTCGTGAGCTCGACGGCTCCACCAACTTAGTGTTCAAGCTTAAATGTTTATATTGAGATACTTTTGGTCGGTAGATTGTTAACTGCATCCGATATTTCCTTCGGGGTGGTGGAATAATATTATTCAGATAGCGATCAAAAATAAAATACATAAGCTATGATTTGATAATTAACTTCTACTGTCATATTTCATACATCGTGCTATCAACTTAATATGTTTCATAAAAGCAAATCTAATGGGATAAACAAATAGGATGTTAAAGGTAAAATATATCAATAATGTGAAAAAAAATTTCTTCAATGATGCTATTTTCAATAGTCAAATTTTAACTTTTACTATTTGATATGCTATATTTGGCATTTGTTACCTCATCAAGAGGAAAGAACAATGTGATGTGGCTCTTCACTCATCATTCATCAAATGATGGAATTCCTTGAAAAGAAAATATGACATCGGATTATTGGAACAACAATGTCATGTTATAATAAAATTATATTATTATTTTTTATCAAAATTTAACTATACCTATGCTAAATACCTCTTCCCATTGGACATGTTCTAATATCGGGAATAGCTTAGTCACATGGAGCATGTGCCAATCAGCCGATTTCATCATGAATTTATATGCTATCGTCATTTTATTTTATTTTTCTAATGATGGTTAACATACCACGAATCCTCAACAGTGGGAGAAATCGATTCTCCTAAAACTTGTGATCAAGGGGGTATAACCGACCTTTTGATTCGATGATGATAAAATTCCCTCAACCGCATGCATGGTATTGCTTTTGTCAGTTTCAGGACACAAGAGAGTCACACAATCCATAAAAATATCTTCAACGACGGCACGGATAAAACGGTTTCATGTGAACCGTGCATGAATAGTAGATGCAGTCCGGCCCATTTAAATGCTTCGAGCTGGACTGGGCCTGCTCACTGATGAACATATGTTTGGTTTATTTGGTTTAGATCAATGATTGTATTACATCTTGATCATTCAGAAATACAAATCAATCTTTTTCAACAGTGATTGTAGTGAAATGCTAATCATCATTTTAATTATTTTGATCAGTGTTTGATGTAATAGTTATGCTATATGTAAGTATCAGTCACCAAACATTTTCCCACTATTAAATGCGTTGATCATGAAAAATGTCTACACGAATGAGTTGAAAAAAGGTTTCGCTCCTGTAAAAGGCATATGCTAAATGGTACTCCCTCTCTCCTGTAAAACGTTATAAATATATATGATTTTATATATCGATTAAATTTGATGATTAAAGAATAATTTTTTTATGATAGTGGGGTTTATTATAAAAGATATGAGAAGAAATAATGGATATATTATACATGTATTACACCGGAATCTATTCATTTTTCCAATATGAATACATGATTGAATATCTCCAATACCGAAAGTGACGAGGAACTAATACAATATGAACGATGTCAAACAAACTGAAAATGAAACAAAATATTATCTTCGTTTCAATTTAATTATAATGATTTGATCCGTTATGAGATTTTATATGTGTGTTAAATTTATATAAAATTTGATGATAAAAAAATATTTTTTAAAGATAATGAGGTTTAGGAGAGTGGAGGAGAAATGAGGTTACGAGTTAGTTTGATTATATTAATATAAATTTATTATCAAATAAAAAATAATATATTTATATATTATTAATTAAAAATAAAAATATTATAATTAAATTAAAATAAAAGGAATATGAACAAGGAGAAACTAATTAGGAACGAGACCATGTATGTTTAAAAATATTCCTTCCGGTTCCAAAGTCCACGGTGCACTAAACGAAGGACCACAAAACCCCTCACCTAATTGAGCTAGCTTTGCTTCTAACCTAATCACTCCATCCCTTTGTTGATAGATTGGTCATCCTTCTATGAAAGCAAGCTGACTTCAAAGTTGCCTAATAAGTTCAAAAGATGAATCTTGATATTTTTCATACTAAGGATTTTATAAAAATATGAAATTCATTCCTAAAATTAATTAATAATAAAAGGAGAGATCCATGACCTATTTATATTGATGTCGTTTTATTCAAATTTCGATGTGGATTTAACATTTTTTAACAGATCTAGCATATCGATTCTAGATTGACGATACAGAAAACAATAACACGTTCACAAACATAATGATGTAATAACACCAAGTTATTGGCGATCAAATCTCATTATTGTAACTATACTAATTTCAGTTGGTAACGACCATGTATCTTATAGACACAAACGATATACTTTCTTCATCCCATAATAGATGCATCACTATGACATGGTATACATGTCGATGCAAAGTTTGACACGTTTATAACGACGATCAAACGTAGTTTATTATATAAATTTATCATAAAACATCAATAATTATATAATTTATATACTACAACTTAATATATATCGCAGAACGATCAGATGTGATTTGATATAAAAACGAAATTTATATTTATATATATATAATAATACTGAATATATATACGTTATATACATTGTGGGATAACATAATCTCAAATGTATCATAAGAAACTTGCACGGAGTATTCAAAATCAAATTCACACATATATTTCAAATCATTGATTGATGAGTAACCACAAAGATATGGTTCTCATAAACACTAAACATCCTCCGATGTAATAACACTAGACATCAATCCGCGACAACATCACAACAACAATAAATACCGTGACTACAGTCACACCACACCATTAACCAATAAATCACTCTCATTAATCTCATTCATTCCCCTTCACACTGAATAATTAAATCGAATATCCTATTTTCGTCGTACCAATCGTTATTAAACACCCCAAAACGACACCCATTTCCACTCAAAACGCGCACACACACTACACATCCACTCGATTCATCGTCTTCAACCGTCTTTTTCAGCCTCTCATCACTACTGCTCTGTTTTTCCTCCGTCGATGTCGACCCATTAACGAATCTCGCACTCACTCCCTCGCTGACCCAAGTACACACAACACCCACATCGAATTTGGATCCGAACCCGATTGGGATTGTAATTCGGGTTGGATTTGATGGGATTTGGGAATCGAGTGGTTATGTTGTGTGGGTGGGATTGGATTGGGTGAAGTGAGGATTTTTTTGGGTGGGATTTCAAGGAAAGGTATGTGATATGGGTTGAATTCTCAACTGGGTTGTTGCTGATTTTGGAAATTATTGTAACAGTTCAAGTTCCTGGTTTTCATGTGATTAGTTACCTGGCTTGTTATAAGAGGAGTATTATTCTTTGTGGTATAAATCATGTGGATTTTTCTTTGAGATTGGACGTTTTTTCATGTTTGAGGGAGTATTATGTTTTACATGATCATTTCAGTCAAAAGATGGTAACTTGGAAAATTCTTGTTTTGTTATTTGATTCTTTTTAATTATTTGATTCATATAGTTATCTGAAAGATGTGCTTCCTGCACACTTCTATGAATTTGTTTGATTGAAGAACATAGAAAAGCGTACGGTTATTTTCCTTGCAGTCTCTCCCTCGTTTTTTTCCCCTCTCTTTATTGTTTTGTGCCATGTATCCATGAGTAGATAGATATCATGTAACTTTCCAAAAGGGGAAAAATACTATTGGGTTTCCTTGTAGACTTCCACTTGGTGGCAGATTTTTCCATTTTGGTGGACCGTTTAATTATTTGCATCAAGGCGCCCCCTTGTCTTTTTGCTCCACGTTGGAGTTTGAGATAATCAGCGGTTGAAGCTGTTTGAGCAAAGTGAATGTAAACGATGGAGTATTATTGTAACCTATTCTTTTCCATACTGAGATAGTTTCATACGTTTTAGTTTGTTGAAAAATGTTGCAACTCGTTTTCGTTGCCGTTTAATTGAAGATTGAGTTGTTTCGTTGTGAACTTGATTGAATAAGGTATTGTGGTTGGTTTATGTTACTTCTTAGAACTTTGACGTTTTGGAGATATGATGATTGCTTTGGTGTTTACTCTGTCTGATTCTTGTTGCATGGATATCGCCTTGCTTGTTAATCGTTTGGATTCTTTTTGTGAAGTTCTCAAGTTTTTTTTAAGTCATATTGATCAGTAATTTTGTATGCTGTGATGTACATGTAGGGAATGGCGACTCCTGTAGAGCCTCCGAATGGCATCAGGTACCCGGGAAAGCATTACTACTCGATGTGGCAGACATTGTTTGAGATTGATACGAAGTATGTGCCCATCAAGCCGATTGGTAGGGGTGCCTATGGGGTTGTTTGCTCTTCTGTCAACAGGGAAACAAATGAGAAAGTGGCTATAAAGAAGATAAACAATGCGTTTGAGAATCGTGTGGATGCACTGAGAACGTTACGTGAGTTGAAACTTCTTAGGCATCTTCGACATGAAAATGTGATCAATTTGAAGGATGTGATGCTACCTGTTCACAGGACAAATTTTAAGGATGTATATCTTGTCTATGAACTCATGGATACGGATCTTCATCAAATAATTAAGTCGTCTCAGGCTCTTAGCAATGACCATTGCCAGTACTTCCTATTCCAGGCAAGTGTCGATATTTTGGAATTTTTTTTCCTTCTCTCTTCTGTTTTCTTTTTCGAGCACTGAATCTGATTCGTATAGCAGAAAATAGAATCTAAGTACCAAATTGGAAATCTTGCAGCAGCAAGTTTCTGTTTATGCTCTTGGAGTATGCATTAGCCTTCTAGGGAATTGTTTTCCTGTAAGTGAATATCAGGACATTGCCCATGACCTGTGTGCTCTTTTTGTTATTGATTTGTTTGACGAGCGTACATCTAGAAGTTGATCCAATTTCTGCTTCCTAATTGATAAAGAGCTGCTGTTCGGGGTTATGATAGCCTCAGCACTTGCCACGCAATATGATGCAAGCCCAAAGTGCTGTTCAAATTTGATGAATTGTACTCCTATCTGGTAGTAGTTGATTTGGCATTTGTTTTTTTTATGATTTGATTAGCTGGTTAATCAGGGACAAAGCATATACAAGTGGCACGCTAGGCTCTCTGATATTCTTATCGAGAAAAACACAATCTGACTGTCCATCAGCATACTGACTGCTAAAGGGCTTCAAACTTGTTTGGGGCAGACATGGGACTTGAATTTGATTCCTCACTAGTCTCTGTGTGTTGCTTTAACAGCTGTATGTTAAGTTGCTCGTGAACCACAGACGACTTTCTCCGACTTTACATAGTTTTTTCATATCCAACACTCCTGGGTTTGTCTGGAGACCAGCCAAAACATGTAACTTATGATAAGATGCATGCTCTGATCTTAATGATTTGTGTTAGTAAAAGTAGGCATGGTTTTATAGTTTGGATTGCTTGGACTTGCACGCTCAAAATGTGATGATTTTTGTTTGTTCTAAGTTATTTTCGGTCCCATAAATGCTGATCTCATTAGCACAATGCAGTTGCTCCGAGGCCTAAAGTATCTTCACTCAGCTAATATACTCCATCGAGACCTAAAGCCAGGAAACCTCCTTATCAATGCAAACTGTGACCTAAAAATTTGCGACTTTGGGTTAGCACGAACTAGTAATGACCGGGGTCAGTTCATGACAGAATATGTTGTTACACGCTGGTATAGAGCCCCTGAGCTGCTGTTATGCTGTGACAAGTACGGAACTTCCATTGATGTGTGGTCTGTAGGATGCATCTTTGCCGAGGTTCTTGGCCGGAAGCCCATATTTCCTGGCACAGAGTGCCTCAATCAGCTGAAACTGATCATCAACATACTTGGGAGCCAGAAGGAGTCTGATCTTCAATTCATAGATAACCCAAAGGCCAAAAGGTTCATAGGTTCACTTCCTTTCTCTGCCGGGGCTCCATTGTCTCGCCTTTATCCAAATGCCCACCCATTGGCAATCGATTTGCTGCAAAAGATGCTAGTTTTTGACCCTACGAAAAGGATCAGTGTCGATGATGCTCTTAAGCATCCCTACATGGCTCCTCTATATGATCCCCGCAGCAACCCTCCTGCTCAGTTCCCGATTGATCTCGACATCGACGAGGATTTAGATGAAGTGACAATAAGAGAGTTGATGTGGGAAGAAATTCTGCACTACCATCCTGAAGCGGCTTGTGCTACTTTGGAGGTCTGCTGATGCTCTTCTTTCTCTCAGCGTTATGATTTCCCTCCTGGTTTATTTATCCTGATAAGGAGGTTAGATATTCCTGGTTTCGTTTCCTCGCATTCTTTTTCTTTTGTTGCTGAGCTTGAGCATGCATGCGTCTGCTGTTTATGCTGTTTGATGCATGACTAGACCGTGGTCCGAGCAGTACCCGTTTTGGACTGAAGTTCAGTGGCTGGTACTGCGACTTTGTGTTGTATATATTTGTGTGTTTTGTTATAGTTACTTGCATACTTACATTTCCCCTGATATTGTAAATTTAATTATAATTATGAGAACATAAAACTGGTAGTTTGAGCTTGTATGTCAGCTACTGTATTTGGCTAGTCATTTGCCTCTTGAAATAACTTCTGTTGCACTCATGAATTTTGTTGCATTATTCAATAGAACTATTATAGTTAGCCCTGGACTATAGCTAAGTTGCTTGTTCACATTGAACAATAGTATAGGAGACTAATCGCGATTGCAGATTCTGGACCTTTGTTCACCAGGTCTTTATAGAAAAGAACTGCTTCTGGATCTTGCAAGGACCCAATATAAATCTTATTTTTGAGTCGACTTTCTCCTTGATCCCAGGATTCCAACCCAGTGAAGCGGCTTCCTTCTCCGCATCACATGAGTTCCCTAGATGGTTGTTGCCGGGGAGTGCTAAATGCGATATGTGCTGCATTCGGCACCTCCCATCGTTGTCTTGACTAGGGCTCAGCCATCATTCTAATATAACAGTCGAACATAGAGTCGATTGTATTTCCACAGCTGCATCAAATATCTTACCGTGGTTGACTGAAGCTCCGGTATCTGCATTACTCGACCTAGTTGTTCCTACCATTGAATTGTTCCTTGTCTTGCGATATGCTAGCGATTGGATCCGACATACAAAAAGCTTTTGTCTTATCTCGTGAAACCTACCGTATTCAGTCTGAATAATGAAATTGCACATCACTTTGGAGTTATTCTTGTTTGTTCCCAACTGACCAAATGGTTGTTCACTGAGCCACCACGTAACGCTTGTTTTGCCCATTAAAGTCATTTGTTTCAGTATATCTTCAACTTGTCCCAGTTTCTTGGATCATTATGGCTTCCACAAATAACAAATTTCAGTATTGTCCATTTTGGTCCCCTTGCCTAAAGTTGACTTCTTTCGTAATTTGAGCGTCCCAAGTCACTATCCAGCTTAATCGGCTAATGCACATTGGATAAGTCCCCTAACAAAGCTCATAACCTAGGTAGAAATGCCCTTGTGAAGCAGTTCAGTTACGGCCCGCCCGCAGGTTTAACCAGAATGGTTTACTGCATCTCCTTCGTCAATTAGCTTTCTTTGTTGTTGTGATTTTTCAGGAGGATGCATCCCCTTGATAATTTCCCTACAGTGCAAACCAAGTTGAGCCAATTTCCATTTTCGATATGGTTGGAGGAAGAAAATCCTGGATCTTGATAGATGAGCAATAGTTTTTCTTCGATGTAGCTGCCATCTGTGGGAAATATCTTCCTGATAAGATGAACTCGTCGTTATTCGAACTCGTGGAGCAGTTTTTCTTCGATGTAGCAGGCATAGGATTCAGGTGTATGCCTAGAGCTACAACTTGTCCAGATCAAGTCTCAAAATTCTTGATCTAGCTCGTATATGCTTTCTGTTCTTCGATCATTGATCTTGTTCGTGTACAGGTACCTGCTGGTATGTAGTTATCGATATCGTGTGGCTAGCTAGCAGTGCGCTGGTCCCAAATCTTCAACAACATTTCTTTTCTGATCTGGTGATCTGCTGACAAAACTTAAAAGGACCACAATCCCAATAATATTCATCGAAAGCATGGTAGCATCATGCAGATTCCCATCTTTCAGCATGTTCTTGTTATACTTCTCTGTTGTTCTACGGCATCTACGATGGCGGCGTCTCAGCTTATTTGATGTATCTTGTATCTCACTGGTGTTGGGAATTGCCTGGAGTTGTGTTAGAAGAACGCTTGTTACACACTGTTCCGAAGTTTACGTCGCCAAATCAAGCCTCAATAGGGCAAAGCCATGTATGAAATAAACCTTTCCAATGAGATCATGTGCAGTTCGTCGCCAAATAAACCTCAATAGGGATCATGTAGAGTTTCGTCGATGAAGGCGGTCCATATTAGACTAGAAAGATGTCGATTTCATTGTTGTTTCGAAGACTCACCGCCGTAACTTTGTCCGACCGTGTTGACGTGAAGAAGGCATTTCCGGGAACCATGTGATGTATACTATGTGTTTATGGCTTCTTTTTATAATCCGATCGTTTCGTTCATGCGATTCGTGTTCGTATAGTTTTCCTGATGAACTTCGCTAGACCATGTCACTTTCTACCTTCATGTAAGGGAACCGTGATGCCAAAACAAAGCGGTACCATTTGCACCGGCTCTTTCTCATATTGGTACAATTTTTTGAGGCCAACATCATGGCATCACTATCTTCATCTTTTCTGTTCTTTTATTCTTTCCCAACCAGAAAATATATGACTGGAGCCTTCATAGCCAAGTTGCTACTATAGGATATGGATGCCTGTTTTGCTTTCGCGTTGATTCTGTTTATAAATACATAATGACATCGAGTGGTTATCATGCACTTTTAATTACAACTTTTATCTCGGTTTCACAAATGGCTTGCATTAAGATTAGCTAAGATCTATCATGCTATCCGCAAAGCAACTCTTCATTAGCATCATATATAGGGAATCATAAGGAATCAAAATCGTACAAAAATGCACGTTACTCTGTTCCTCGCCTTGGGCATAAATTATCAATTTTCTTTCCTTTTTGCCCCAAATACTAGTGGGGATCTTTTTTATGTGCGTTGGTGTGATAAAGGAGACTCGAGATAGATGAGAGGTGGACACTGGCACAGTTCACATGACAAAACAAAAGAAAGCTGTTAGTTCATATGTACCACAACATGTATGGACCCACCCTTTTGATGAGGACCTTTTGTGGTGGTGCCTTTATCATTTTTAGGTTACTTCTTCTTGTAATCTAACTACTCTCAAAAAGCCCTTTTGGTGATGGTGGGTTTCTACAGTGGAGTTTGTTGCGGGGTGGGGTGCCTTTAAAAGAAAAGGGCACCATTAAAATTACTGATACTATAAAAAAAACAAAGTGGGCTTGATGGTGAGATGTGTGCCCATGGCATGGCATGTATGGCCCTCGTTGCCATGTCCTTGTATCACTTAAAGCATCAAAGTTGTTACAAGTCCCTTTGCTCGTATAAGCTCATCTCTGGCTCCACCGTGTTTCCAACGCAGCTGGCAATACATTCGCGATTTATTGTGAATGATTATGACAAACAATTCACTTCTTGATGAGCACAACGATATATATATATAATGAGATTCGTCTCTTAAGATACCGATTGGTTTTTGAATAATCAAATCTATCTCCTCTTAGCTGAAGTATTCAAAAGTGGTTGATGATCATAATCGATGTAGTTTTTCCTCGTTCGAAGGTGACATAATTGACGAAAGCTTTGCAGAATTCATATAACATGATAGAAATTAAAAATCAGTTCTGTTCTTTTGGAAAGACAACCTTGATGCCTTGACGGTTAGGTGAGGACGTATATAGAAGAAGTAGGTCAATACATACTGTGATCCAAAAAGCGAAATAAAGAGCTAGGGACACTAGGAGATTGTCTTTTTCCTCTCCCTCAAGAAAGGAGAGATATTGATGATCGAAGTATCATATAATTCAATTATTCTTTTATCATTATTTTAGTTTTATTCAAATAATAACGATTTGATCCGACACGATAATTTATGTATGTATTGAGTTAATAAGAAATGATAATTTTGTTCTTGAGTGTATGAGGTAAATGAATAAGGAAAAAAAATGATGATGGATGTGTTAATGTGATATAAGGTAGGGATAATTTGATATTTTTTGTATGAAAAAGATGATAAATAAGAAAAGATTGTAATTTGAATGGACGCAAAAAAAAAAAAAAGTGTTATAATTTGAATGGAAGAAATAGAATAGTATACTAGTTGTATTTGATTTCCATGTGTCAGATCATGAAATTAATCTACTCTTTTAGTTCTATCTTAGTTTATGTCAGTAATATAGTTATTCATGTTACGAATCGTTTGCGTGATGATCAAATATCGTTTAATGCAAAAATTTATCATGAAAAACTAATAAAATTTTAAATTATATATTATAATCATGGGTTAATGTTATACATTTTTTACATCATTAAAACGAAAAACGAAATTTTTCAAAATATATATTAAATAATACAATGATGATATAATATTATAATTTGAATAAAACGAAGCACATATGATTAAGGTGCATTCCTTGATATGTATGAGTTTATATTCAGACACACGAAAATCAACGATTGGTCTATAATATTTTCGTGCTAAAAACAATTACCGTTGTTTATGGAATTAGCAATTGAGATCTTGGACAGGTGTGTACATTCAGCACACCCAAGAGATGCGAAAATGAATGATTGGTCTATTTTATTCTTGTTGCTAAAAGTCGAAATGTGAAATGACTGGAATGACCCTTTGGTCAACCGACAGTCTGACTCCCATCTCTGGGAAAAACCCACGGGCAGTGCCCAGGTGTGAGAAGTCCGTAAACTTACCGTGCTGGTGAAATTTGACTAGGGCGGCGTGTGTAAAAAAGAAAGTGGTAAAAGCCTATGTTGGTAGAAAAGTAAGTACTGGGCGATTTTATGTACGATAATTTCTTTGTAAGTTTTGAGGGATGATAAAAGGAAATGCTGACGACAGTTTTTTTTTTTTTTTTTTCAACATGTAATATTCCCGTTCTTATTATACTTCTTCCTTTCAATTTTTTTAATACTTATAAAATTAATATATTTTAATTAAATTATAATATTCTTATTTAAAAAAAATTCTCTACAAAATTATCTAAACATCTTTCTTATTTATTTTATATCACATCAACTCATTTTATTATTCTTTTTTTTTTCACTTTTACTGCTCACACAAATCAAATGATAAATTAGTCTTTACAATAAAAATAACACACATATAAATTATAATATCAAGTCAATTAGTTGTGATTCTTTTGAGACGAAGGTAATAATTATAAATTTATCTTATATATCTAAATTTAGATTTATTGTTTTTTAACTCTAATTCTTAATCATATAATTTTTTTTTCTTTTTAAATTTCAAATCACACAAAATTTTCAAATATACAATATTATAAATAATTTAAAATGGCTCAAAATGATAAAATGGTGCATTCAGTATGTGACAAAAAGAGCAGTCCATTTTTCAATACTTCATACTAATGATAACTATCTTGATCGGATAAGTAAAATAATATGTTAGATAAATTACATAGGAGTGATTGCCACTAACAAATACATTTAATTTCTGAACTTTTGACTTTTGTATTTTTGTCTTAATTTTAAAAATATACACATGTCTTCACATGAGAAAGGTTTTCTATCAAAAAAAATATATTTTCAGATAATCATGTGTATTTTGAAAAATGTCTATTTTTAAAATTGAAAAGACAAAAATATAAAAGATCAAAAATTTTAAAAAATTAAATATTTTTATTTTTATCTAAAAAATTATATTTTAAAATATGTGATACGGAAGCTTTATTAAAAAAAAAAAAGAAAAAAAAAAGAGGAATGCATGGAAGGCCGAAACAATTCTTCACATCATTCGAGTTCTATTAAAGACCCTCTTCCTCCTCGTCATTTCTTCCCCTTCTCTCTTCTTTTTCTTTCTCTCCTCTTCAATCTCCTCTCCTCTCATTGCTTTTCAATTGAAGCAAACCTCTTTCTCCCTGCCTCAAATCTCCATATCCTTCCTCTCCAAATCCTTCACTTGATCCGCCAATTCTCGAGGGCATTTCCAGTTCTTGGACTCCTAATGTAACCCCATATCTTCGATTTTCGAAAACCCTCGTTTAAGACCTCAATTTGTTAATCAAGCTTTTGGGGTTTTAAAGGGCTCAGCTTGATGATTGATTGAGATAGTGGTTTGTTGTGGTTATGTCTCCTGTTCTCAGTGAGATTCTGCGTTCAGGGTTTATCATCGACTCATCGCTGAGACGCAGGACACATTTGGTTCAATCCTTCTCTGTTGTGTTCCTTTACTGGTTCTACGTCTTCTCATAAACCAGCTTTAGATATAGCACTAGTATTATAGTTTCCGTTATCATTTTATCGCTTTGATTATTGTTATTATAAGAATAAAAATAATCTTGATTAAAAGATTGATCAAGTGGGTTTATTTTCTTGGGATCATTAAGCTTTTGTGGAACCGTAATTTTGTTGTAGTAGTATATTTTTGGGTAGCAAGATTGTGTATTTGGTGAAGAAAAGAGTAGAAGCAATGGCTTCTCCAGGTGGGAACTCATGTTCAGGGACAACAAGCTTGACCCAGATTCAGAACTCAAGTTCTGAGGGTGATCTGCAGCAGGTATTGGCCATAGATGAGAGGAAGAGGAAGAGGATGCAGTCGAATCGGGAGGCAGCGAGGCGATCCCGGATGAGGAAACAGAAGCACCTGGATGATCTGATGGCTCAGGTGAATACCCTGAGAAGGGAGAACAACCAGATCTTGTCCACCATCAATATCACCACTCAAAAGTTCTTGAATGTTGAGGCTGAGAACTCTGTGCTTAAAGCTCAGATGGCTGAGCTTAGTCAGAGGCTTCAGTCTCTTGATGAGATCCTTAATTTGATGAACTCGTTCAATGGTGATGCTGGTGTTTGTGATCCATACCTGGAATCTGGTGCTGTTGCTGGTGGTGATATGTTCATGTATAGTAACAATAATTCATGGAACATGAACATGAACATGAATATGAACATGGGATATCTCAACCAGCCCATTATGGTTTCTTCTGCTGATATTTTCCAGTACTGATCGACGATGATGATGATTTCCTCCATGGTTGAACTACTGTACAGGAGATGATTGAACTGTATGGTTGATACTGTGATGAAATTTGGTGATGTGCTTTGTCTCTTCGAGATATTTTATCAACTAGTTATGCAACGGTGGTCAAGTGGGAATTTGAAAGTCTCGGGTGGACAGACTTGTCTGGTTCATGGTGTTATCGCTGGAGTACAAGTAGAGCACAGAGCTCTTGGTGTGTTTGTAGTTATGTCATTGTGGGTCAGAGTCATAGTAAGGTCTTTCTAGGCCATGTTTTATGTACTGTAACTGTTTGATTGATATGTCATGTGGAATGAGTAATTTGTTGTGTGATTGATGTGCATTATAATGTTACTGTATTGTTCTTGCAAGAGTTGACCCTCAGGTGTTTTGTGATTGGTCTATAGAGGATGATTCTACCTGATTGGTGGTGATTGTTTTGTGCTTAAGTAGCTCATGAGATTTCGAGGACCTGCTTGGTTTATTTCCTATTTTTTGTTTTGATTTAATAGAATAAAATTATTTGATTTTTTTTAAATGGATAAAACAAAAACTAAAAACAAAATATCAAAAAAAATGATATCTTATTTTTGTTTCTTATTTCATATTAATATTATATTTAAGCTTCATATATACAAATTTTTTATATTATATAAAATAATTTTAAATTTTATTATTGATTTTAAATTTTTATTATTGGTTTTGGTTTTTCAAACAGAGATATCAAGTCCCCAAGTTACTTGAAAGCAGAAAACACAATTGAGCAGGATTGCTCTAGCGGACTCTTTCGGTCATACTAGCGCTTATCCTCGTCAAGAAATTCATTCCAAGCCCGTCGATATTAGATTATGCAATTCAAAAATTGTTGCTTCCTTGTGATTATGAAGAGAGAAACTTCGTGATGAAATTAGCCACTACAGTATACTAGTAGTCCCTTGGATTTAAATTACAATATTATTTTTGCATGTTCTATTCAAATTATAATTTTTATATTTAATAATTTTTTATATCAAAATATCTTTATTTTATATTACATCAACTCATCCACAATCATTTCTTTTTCTTCTTTTCCTCACTTTTTTATGTCACACGTTTACAATGATAAATTTGTCATTCTCTATTAATTCAATACATACATAAATTATTGTGTTGGATCAAAATATTATAATTTGAATAGGACGGGGGAGTATTATGTAGGTACTAAAGAGCTAGCCAGTTTGTGTTGTATTTATTCACAAAATAAAAATAAAAATTGATACTTTCTTCGTTTCATATTATAAATAATATTACGAATCATTGTATTATTTAATACGTATTTTTTGGAGTTTTGTTTGTCGTCTTAATGACGTAAGAAAACTATGCCACTAACGACAGACTGAAATAACTAACTTAAATTATTATTAATTTTTCATGATAATTTTTTTAAAAAATAATATTTAATCATCACATTCGAATCAAATTAATTAAAAGATATTGCTCAAAATAGATTTGGGTAGTAATTTGGGAAATAGATTTGGGTTTCCTATTCACATTACAAAAAACTCCAAAATATAAGCCAACTAAGTAAAAGCATAATGCTCAACTTTAAGAGGTTTTCGTCTTTCTTGGTTTTGTCAAGTAGCGAGGTTATCAAAGTCTCGGTTGAGTGCATGCACGTAATCATGTTTGTTCGTTTATTAAAAACGGGAGCGAACCAATGGCAATAGCTAGTTTTATATAATCAGCTAACATTATTTTTAAAAAAATTTAAACCATTTGACAAAGTGATCAATTGCTTTCCATTTGCTATTCACTATTCAGCTTTCGTGTGCACTGTCTTGTTGTGCAATTTGATACTACTAGTATAAACAAGGTCCCCTGGGCATACTAATTCATCAATTAGTGCAATTAGTGCATGTCGGACAAAATTTGATTATGCAATGCCCTTTCTACATCAATGAGAATCTAGCGTGATTTAAAACAAGATCAACTCCTATGAATCTTAACTTTGAGAAATCGATAAAGGTGCAAAAGGATAATTCCTCGAAAGAAAATCTAAATAATATAAGCACAAATTTGTTTCGGACAATCACGGCCTTAATCACAGTGCTTAATAAATTCTAATATATCACAATATCGGTGTGTGTTTTGAGGTAAAGATAAAATGAGATTTCTCTCCCCCGCTAATTAATTTCTCATATCGGGGGATTAAATGCGTTGTGAAGGATAATTTATCCCATCCCTTCCACATCATGAAAAAAAAAACAAATAAGAAATAAATATATGAGAGACACGAGATTTTATGTAAGAGTTGAATTTTATTAATATATTGTATTTTTTTAAGAGGGTAGGAATTCATGTGAAAGTGCGTGAGAGAAATTAATGGGATCTGATGGGGGTGTTATATTTAATTTAATATAAATTTAATTTCAAATATGAAAATAAATTAAGTGTCGTATATATTTTGAAACGAAAAAAAAAAGAGTTAATAAAAAAAGCGGAGAACAGTTACAAGTGAGACTCATGATAGGAGCATCAGTTATAGGTGTTGACTAGCATTACGTAGATCAAGATGAACACAATAAGGGTATGCTTTTGCTAGAAGCAATCTCTTGTGGAGTGAAGAGAGAGAGCGCAATGAGTGATAATCGAACTATAAGGAGGGAAGATCGGAGAAGCGATTCTTTAAACAATTAATCGCAGGTCGAACCGACTGAAAAGAGAACAAGCCGACGAAGCGAGAACAAGCCGGCTATAAGGAGCGAAAAGCGACTGAAATCTGGACCAGGTTTTAGGCGCTAATTGTCAAGATTCGAACAAAAAATAGGACGAGTATGGAATGGAGCCCTAACCCGGACGTGTGTGCGTGCACGTTAATGTGAAATGAAAAGAATATTAATCTTACGATTTAAATAAATAGCAGTAAAAACTCTTTATTAACAGTATCAATAATTAAAATTATATTTATTTTGAAATAAATAAATAAAATAAAATAAATTTAAAAATTGAATTTCATCTTTTGACATATTGATGTTGCTAATAGATAATTTATATTGTTATTTTTTTTAATCCGTGGATCCTATCCCATCCATTTATATCCCACAACAAACACACCCGATGCGCTTCTTTTCGGACACTACTACTGGGCTGGGCTGAGCTAGGCTTGCCTGACCCACCTAAGCCCAAAACCCGAAAAGTCACGCTGACACACACACATCACCAACAACAAAGCTTCTCCTCTCCCCCATCATCGATCATAATCTTGTACAAAACCGTCGTCAACCTTTCTCAAATCTCCGCCGGGCAACGCCGACGGCGACGGCCGCGACATCGACTGCTCGCATCCTCACTCTGTAAAATTTCCCTTTATGGCCTCCGCCGCTTTGATTTCACTCCCCTGCCGTTGTATTCAACCCTAGATAACCAGGTAACTGTTCAGTATCCGATTCTATTTCGATTCCCTCTCGAGATGATTCTTTCATGAGACTGTATCTCGATACGACGATACCTCTTCTGTCTTGTTATGTGTTGCTCTGATTCGCTTTGATGCGGTGGTGCTCGTTGCCTTGTTACTGAAGGCGATTTTGGGGTCTTCTCTGTGTATTTGGTTGTTTTCGTGTTGATTTTGTTAGCTGTGACTGTTAACTGCAGCTAGATATTGTTTGTCGTTGTTTTCGTGATCGACTGTTTTTCTGTCCGTTGGAAATTTATCCGAGCGGAACCTGGGAAGAGTGGTCGTTGAACGTTGCGCTGTGGGTTGTTGGATACATGGTTTCTGGATTCTGTGATCTCATTCTGTTCCTGCACGTAAGGGACAACCGACAACGTACTCTACCCACCCTAGCATATTCTATGACTCTTGTGTATACTGAATTTTGCATACCACGTATTCTTCGCTGATTGTACTGGAGTATACGAATATCTGGGGTTCTATGAGCTTTCAGGAGCCCTTTTGTGTCCTATAGGAGGAAGATGAGTCGTTACAAATTCTCCGATCTTGTTGTCCTGTTTGTCTGTGTCTTGGCGTCGGTGGACTTTATGAGTTGTTTTGTTCTTTATTCAGTATATTGGGTTTTGTGATATATAAGTTGGTGTCCTTTTCCTTTTGCTTCCATAAATTATGGTAAGACTGTATGTGAGGATGAAAACAGGATGGATGAAATGAACACAGCTCTGGTGGGAGCTCAAGGAGAGTTAACGAACAATGCATAACTACTGTTCTCTACCTGGTGGCCTCCTTGCCAAAATTCTTATATGAACCAACATTAATAAATCGCAGAACTTTAGATTAATTTCCAAGTGTCTATGTTTCATCTGATAAATCACATTGAGTGCTACCTGTGCATCAGATCTTGATGTCAAGTCAAGTGGTGCTTCCCAGGATTGCTACAGCATTGAGAGTTAAGACGTCAATCCCTTGAATCCAATTCAAATGTTCAGTTGTTGCCAGATTATCCTGAGGTCTTCCTGTTCACTGTTCCTGATTTCGTAGATTTTAGCAGAACAATTTACTGACAATCCCCCACCTACCCCTCCATATATTCGTGTTTTATAGGAAATGATAATGCAAAAAGAACCTATTATTTTCATTTACCGTTTTTTTTATTATAAACTACTTTTTTGCATCTTTCTTGTCAAGATGTAAATTTGATCATAGAACGGGTCCTTCCACAGAATTTCTTCTAACCATGTGGTGTATTTTTCCTATGCAGTGTCAAGGAAGCAGGGCTTCTGGTGCCCCATTAGCTGCAAGAACTTATACCTGTTTTGATTTGCATGAGTGGCCATGGGCTCTGCTTGTTGTGTCGCAGCGAGGGATAGAACACTTCCTGGGAAATCTAATGTTCAAGACTTGCAGGGAAGTACTAGGTATTCCGCGTCAAGGCGATCTCCATGGGACCATCAACGTCTTGTAGCTGGTGATATTTGGTATCCTTCACCTCAGTTGCATGAGAGGCTAAATGAGGATTCCATAACTGAGATGAATGATGGGTCAGTTCCGGAGAGAGCAAGAGTTTCTGCTGCAGGAAGTCCCTTGCTTAATACTGGGGGACTGTCATCGCAGAAATCTTCATCATATGAAGGGTTTAGCTTGCATCCCATTTCACATTCAGGTAGTGCTTGCAATACTGAGTATGTAACCTCCTATCGGCCTATTGTATTTGTTCTTATATAGTCGTATGCCTCAGACGTCTGAGTGTGGTTGACTGTGTTTGCTTCTTCTTTGTCCAGTTTGTTATCTCTCGTTGTTGTATGGAGTATCTTCACCACTTTATTTTTGTTGACTGGAATGGAAGAAGCTGGATGCAGTTTGGTTTTGGATTTTTTTGTGCTCATTCTTTTAATTGTTTCCTGCACCATTTGTCATTATTTGCTGCTATTGCCACTAAATGCTTTTAAGTGGGATCTTCTTAGAAAGGCTAGGTATTGATCATCCACATAGTGGTGTTCATCACAGATTCCTCTTTGGGGGGGGGGGGGGGGGGGGGGGGGGGGGGGCTTAATGTATCCTCTGGGTGCAATTCTGTTTCACTTTTTTATTAAAATCTTATGGTTGTTTTCAATATTGAGAAAATCTTTAGGTAGATGGTGGTGTTTTGGAGCTTAAATCTATGAGTTCGATAAATGCATTAGCTTTTGTTTTATATTTTGTGTGTGCATTTCCCCTCTTAATTGTTTTTGGCGGTTCAATTTGCTTATTTAGACTATTGATTGAGATATTTGTATGCTCCTCTTCTTCTAGATGCAATTTCAGCAGTTTCATGTGTAATGTTTTTCTCTATTGTCTTCTTCAAGAATCTAATGGTTTTCTCATCTCCATTTTTTGGCATTTGGCGGTGCAGATGCATCAACTCCAAGAAGATGCTTTGCTGAGGTGCGTATTGGGGTTTTAAAAGATGTTTGAACCTGATATTCATTTTCTGTGTGCTGTCTAGGCTCTCCTTTTACTTGATATGTGTTCATTTGCTTCAACGTTATAGGTGAAGTGCTCGGAATCCCCTGAGATTGGGGTTGCGCTTCCAGACAAGCTTCCTAGTGTTTATCCGTCGAGCTCATCTTTCTCGACACCATCAGCCGGCCCCTTTTATTCTCACCGGCAATTAGTTTCTTCCAGCACTACTCCTTCGAGATTGATTCGGCATTCCCCTGGACATCAATTGTTTAGGCAGGTTTCAGATGGCCGATTCCAGGGATTGAAATCGCCAAACAGTAATTCACTCTCTGAAGGAAGGCCATCTTTTGTACTGTCCACTGTTAGCAATGATCTGGCAGCTGGCTCCCATGGTGGGTCCTCCGATGGCTGGTCTTTGCGCACCTTTTCAGAGCTTGTTGCCTCTTCCCGTAGAGAAAGGTGGTCCTTTGACAGTGCCCGTTTCGGTTCTGGCCGAGGCAAGATCAGTGGACCAAGCAGCAGGTTCTCGTCTTCCCCATCTCTCGAGCTTCAAAATTGTGGTGCATGCTCGAGGCCCTTGGCGGAAAGAGTTTCTGTTTTTGCTCCCGAGCTCTCTGTAGTTGCAGTTTTGGCCTGTGCTCACGCATTTCATGCTGGGTGCTTGGAAACAATGACTGCAGAAGTTGACAAGTATGATCCGGCTTGCCCAGTTTGTGCGGTCGGTGAGAAGCAATTTTCCAAGATGTCCAGGAAAGCCTTGAGAGCTGAAGCCGAGTCAAAGCTGAAGTTTCAGAGAGCATCTAGAAACCGTGTCATGGATAGCCATTTTGATGGTGATTTTGATGCTTCCGAGCAAGTTTCTCTTCAAGGAGGCAAGCTTCCTGAAGTGGAAGCAAGTAGCAGCTCAAAGGGATTGTTGGGAAAGCAGTTCTTTAGGCGCCATTTCTCGCTTCGATCCAAGTGGGACAGATCAGCTCCAGGAAGTCGATCTTGCAAGAAGGCGGGGTTTTTGGCCTAGGAACCTCAGAAGTTGAGGCCAATTATCGATTAACGGACGGGCGCACACCCTTTTCTCATCATACATGCTGCCGACATCAATAATTTTACCTGGTACTGTCGACTGCCTTGCTGAAAATACTCTGCTTTTCCATTAAGCTTCGGGTGGAAAGGATTGTAAAGAGGGTGGATTTTGTTGTTGGCGGTCTTGCTAGTTTCGTAACTTTTGGATGACGATCGTCCTTAGCTACTGTCTGCGAAACTAATGGGATATGGTAGATGCTCGCTAGATGCTAATGGCATGGAAGTTGGAAGAAATACTCATAGATCATCGTATCATAAAGTTTTAGGATCAGAGTGTTTATTCAGCATGCAATGATCTAAGGTAGGATTCCATGTAAAACTCCTCTCGCCTTTAAATCTTCTAATTTAATTGTTACATCTGCAGCTCGGTGCGACCATATCCATTGTTTGTTCCCATCTCCCTTTGCTTCGCGTCGCGTCTAGGAAGAACTCTTCAAAAACATGGAAAGAATGCGGTCTTGACGCAATCGCTTTTTTGTTATTGGCATCCGCGGATAAACTGCTGCCACTGTGATGGAAATGGGTTCTGTTGTCTTAGCTCTGATGTTGACTTGGAACATTACAGATCTTCCTTTACGCTGGGCATGTTGGAGACAGTTCGTGTGCTGTCTTTAAACATAATAATGTAGTTTCCATCTGCTTAGATGAATCGACTTGGCGAGCAGCTATCCCTTAACCAACTCTATTTTTTTCCGTTAGTAAGAGAAATAACTTAATTTTTCGTAAATTTAATTGATGAAGGATGGGGACGGAAAGTATGGTAGAAAAATGGGACGACATTGTTGTAACTTAATTCTTCATAAATTTAATTTACTGCATTGAATCTTTGGTTTTGGCGTCTCTATAAACGAATAAAAGTTACACCATTTCGTCGTTTTTACTCGGCTGAGTTTGTCTGTGCAACTTTTAAGCTTGGGTTCGTACTTTTATGGGTTGGTTTAGCTCATCACCCGAATCTAATGCCAGATTTTTTTGCCAAAAAATTAATGAGGGGGAACATTATGATTTCTCGATGGATTTTGTTGTTGGAGGATTAAAGTCATCCTAGGCATATCTAGACCACATCTTATACAGAAATAGAAAGGGAGCATTATCACTGAAGGAAATTTGATTAGAGTTTAGGAGTATTTATCTTCGAGTAGTAAACCAAACAGAACCACCCGAAAGCATTACGTACCAGTTTTCGATGCGTATGCTGATCAGCATCGAGCTTAGTTATTAAGCGCACATAATCCATAATCTAATATCTTTCCACATGTTTTATTGAATGCGTACATCCGTCCGGATACTCAAGCCAGATTTGGCATTTGGTAGTACTCCGTCTCCGTTAGTTTCATATTAAATACAAGGTTTTTTTTTATTTAAAATTAAATTTATATCAAATTAAATACATTATCTTATCACACCTCACTAACCTTTATTATATTTTTTTTCCACATATTTTCACCTCAATCCATGCCATCATAAAAAAAACATAATAAACTATTCCCTCTGTCCCATGAAAGGTATAACACATATTTATTTTGTATTATTCTATATGCATAAATACAAATCTCGTTTTTATATCAAATCACGTCATAACGTCATCCGAAACATATATTAGGTATACGTAACTTACATAATCATTGATGTTTTATAATATATTTATAAAAAAAAATTATGTGATCGTCATTGCGTGTTAAACTTTTTATTTATATATATATAAAATCAACCCATTAAATTTTTGATGGGATGATGACAATAATGAAATTCAACTCTCATATTATACTCGGTACCGGATCAAATCCTTTCATTCGAGGAAGTATATTAAATGTGACTATGTGAGCTTCAACTCCTTCATCTAACAGTTCTGTTGTACCCAACCAAATAATGGTTGCACTTGCTGTCAGCTTGCCATTTTGCCCTTCTTTGACAACAGCGTTCAACATCATCTCATTTACCCATTGTTGCCCACCTGCATCTTGCAACTAACTCGAACACAAACACAAAACATCACATCTTCTGTTTCCTGCTTTTCTGTAATGTGTTTTTCCTCTTCAATCTTCATCGTCAGAACAAGACAGAGCAGAGGATAATTTTGTTGGTTTTTGGCCAAGAAAATGGAGGATTATGTGGTGAACACAATAATAGTAGGTGTGATATCATGGGCAACACTGTTCCTTGTTACAAGAAAGCTGCTTCCAAATCGCTCTTTTGAGTTCTGCAACCGCATTGTGTCATCAACCCATGCTGTAACAGCTGTTGTTTTGGCTTCTCTGTGTGTTCAAGATTGGAGCTGCCCTGCTTGCCCTTTGGCTTCCACTTCCACTCCTCCACAGGTATGTGTATTCAACTGGGTCTTGCTCGTTTCTTGGATTTTCGCCCCAACTTGTTCAAGATCTGGTTCATGTGGACCACATATTGGTGAAAGTTCCATGAAAGTTTAATCTCATCTTGAAAAAAAAAAAAAACAGTTTATTTGTTGTCCACGATAGGAGTAAGGCTAGGTTTCCGAGTGCATCTCGCCCTTGTCAAACTCTGTATTCGACGACAATATCTGGGTGGTTGTATCAAACTTATGTGATGTGTGGGGTGTGTGTTCCGGTGATGATGCAGATGAAGACGATAGCGGTGTCCGTCTCGTATCTGATATATGATCTGGTGTGCTGCCAGTTTGATGGGAAACCTAACCTTGATAACTCGGTACATCATATGGTTAGCATTCTTGGACTCGGGGCCGGCCTCGCGTATCAAAAGGTTCATCTTGTCTCATTTTCTTTCATGTCTGTGCTCTTTATCTTGAGGTTAGATCAATTTTGGAAACCCCAAAATTGGTTTGGCAGCTTAAGCTTGGGTCCTGAGCTGAAGTTGCACAAGTAAGTTGAAGAACAATCACAAGAACAGAAGAATCGATGAAAGATGTGAGATGGAAAACAAGAAAAGAAACTGTCGCTAGAGATCTCAGAAACCATCTTTTCGATCTGGTTGCGCAATTTACCGCCTCTAACAGTTCTTCTTCACCAATGTAATTAACCGAGTGTACATGTTTGGTTGACTGCACCATCTAGGCTGTGATCATCTCTTTTATTCAGCTTCATGTGATTCAAATAACTTGTGCTTTTAGCCTTCAGTCATCTGTTAAGCTTTAGAAATAGTACTAATGGGACTAGCCTTGAATTCCGTAATGTGTCCTCATTCTTCAGGTCAGATGACGTGCCATTCAGCTGTCATACTGTATTGCCGATGATAAAATCGGAAAGCTTGAAAAATAGTTGCTGCAAAACTTGGTTTCGCTTGAATGTTAATGTCTTCTTGGTACTGACGGCTTAAATGGGCAGTGCGGATCAGAGATGGTGGCATCGCTGTGGATAACGGAGATATCAAGCCCATTCCTGCACTCAAGGGAGCTTCTCAAAGAGCTCGGTTACAGGGATACGGAGCTTAACTTTGCCGCTGATGTAAGCTCCTTTCCTCATACTTGCTTTTAGCGACTGATTATATATTCGGATGACCATCGATCCAAATACCCCACAGCATTGCGTTTTACTGCAATATACCGTAAATGGAAATCAAGAGACAATACCCTACGAAAACCCATCATGGCTCTAGTTGGATATCTTGTCGGGAACTTGGACCAAATTTTCCTCCATTTGATCTGGCTACTTGGTAACCTAAAATTGCTGATTCTCATCTTAAACTTGCTGGTTCTGGTTTAAGCTATTGCGCCTTGCTGTTTTTGTAGATACTATTCGCAGCAATATTTTCGATAGCAAGGATGGTGTTCGCTCCATGGCTTACTTATGTTACACTAGCTGCACCTAGCAATCCGTTTCTCATCAAGGTAACACCCATAAACCCGAGAAATTCATTATTATAGTTCAAATCAGTCTAGCATGAATTCATGGTATTCTGTCAGTTCTCCGTTAGCTTTTGACGCGACAAGTAATTAGCGTAATCATTTCTATGCAGGCAATGGCATTGGCATTGCAGCTGGTTAGCGCATACTGGTTTTACAAGATCGTGAGGATGGTCAGATACAAATTTGGTAAAAGAGCTGCGCAGACGAAGAAGCACACTTGAAGTGCCTGGCGTAAGAGTTTGGACAATGGCTCTTCGCAAAGCAGGATCAATCCCGCTGTTGCAAATATTTGATTTTCATATTCTTTAGTGCATTCTTCTTCTTTTGTGCTGGACTGCTGACCGAATGAGAATAGTAGTGTGCGAGTGCGAATTTAGCATGACCTAGATACGCTTTGTTTTGATACCAAACGTTGATGGAAATACATCGGTTTGAAGGACCATCCTAGATGATATTGGCAAGTCGAGTGTTAATTTTTCGAACACCATGCAATAAGAGAGCCGCGGTTGAAGGATGAGATACTGACTCGAGCAAAGAAAAGGTAAAAAAACCAATGCTTCATAATCTCCTCATGTCCAGCGGGATCTTTACGATGGTGATAAAGGATCATCTTCAGAATTCATGAATCCAGTGTTGGCTGCTCACAGGCAAAGCATAGAACAAAATTATCAGGTGATTATGTAAAAAATCATTTTGTGCCTCCGCGGTGATTCATACAACTACTTCGCCGGGAAGATAACTTGACACAAACTAATCCGCGTCAAAATCTGGACCAAGGCTGGCCAGTACAAAACCAGCCTCGATTTCCTGCCAAAATTCTGGCTACAAGATAGAAGCCTGCCGTGACCACATCTAACTTAGAAAAATACCTCACACAACCATGAACTGACAGTTCTTTGCACAATATACACTCATTGAGATCCATTCCTATGGCTTGACTCTGAACTCCGATGGTTTCCTTGCTATATACAAAACCTGAGTATGAACTGATTAACTTGTCCTGAGTTAATCTGAAATGATATTTAGCCTTGCACATGCACTCTACCACATCAGGTCTGATTCTTTGCTTTCTCGAGCACTTCTTTGAGTACCAAAGCAATCCGTTCTGACATGTGATGCTCAAGAAACCGTTCTTTCACCCTCTCATATCCTTTCTTTCCCATCGTCAACCTCCTCTCAACATGTGTAGCCAGCTTCACAATGTTCTTGGCAAGTGGGGTGACACCTTCTTTACCAACACGATGCAATAACCCTGTCGTCTCGTTGACTACTATCTCCATTGTCCCTCCAGCTGCTGTCCCCTGGTAGATAAATACACTTCATTAAAGATGATAAAGAAACAACGGAAGTTCACAAGGTTCATTTCTTACGGACTTTCCCTTTCTTCAAGGGGTGACTGTTTCTAAATCTTCCACGTGGAAAGGGTAAATACCCTACTATAATAATATCAAAACCTTGTTCAGACCACTGCTTCTTTTGAATCAGGTTGACACTTCAGGTGAGGAATTGAGAATACAGACTTGTTAACTTGAAGCAAGCATGACCCTGAAACACTGATCTTAGTACTTCAGGTTTGAATACCATTAGAATTTATGAGACCCAATTATACATATATCATATACAGAGTGACAGGATGGGTTTTCGGGAAGTCATGACTCATGAGCACTACAAGAATACAAGCAGCAGAGCACAAGAGGCCATACCAAGACGGGCAGCTGAAAAGCCATTGCTTCTATTGTTATACGTCCAAAACATTCTCCACGTGCCTGCATAATGAAGGAGATCAATGACAACAACAAAAACTGAAAATCCTGAAATGAAGTAGAAATCTTTTTTTTTTTTCAGCTCAAAAGCAAAAAGCACCAACATTTAACAACCATAATAGGAAAAAGTTACCGCTAAACATACATTTGATCCTCATATCGAATCAAGGAGCTGAGAAAGGGTAGTAGTATCTAAGAGCCGAAGATACCTGAGAGTTCTGCACAAGTACATCAATTGAAGCCAGATATGGAGCTACAGTCAGTAACTTGTTGATGAAGTGAACATGATCCTGAATTTTTTTCTCGGCCACAAAGCTGCGGAGTTCTGTTTCAAACTTTGTCTGAGCACTCATGTCACTTCCAACTATAATTGCATGCATTGGAGGCACCTGCAGTTTCTTTTCTTTGATGAGTTGCAAGGCTTCATGGAATGCACGCAGGAATAGGTCCTGACCTTTACCTCGAGATACACCTGGACATAGGTTGATAACTTGATAAGCATGAATTATGATAGACATCTCTGCGAAATTTAGTTCTCTTTCCTCTATATTCTTTATTTTTCCTTTTCAGGATGATGCAAGAGACTCTGTCATCTATGATTTGTATTAAGTATGGTTACAGAGTTAATAGAAGGCTATCTACAAATTTTCAATGAAAACAAAGACAATAGCACGAAGGAAAAAGTTATCACATGAGCAAATTTGTACATACTATTTATGATTGCAAAAAGCAAGTCATCATTCCGCACCCCAAGGGATTCTCGAACATGCTCACGCAAAACCCTTTTCGCCACACTGCTTTCCGCCACGTCCATAAGTTCTTTACTATTACCAAGGTGCACAACAAATGTTTCTGGCATTTTAATACTGCAACAGAGATTAACGGAATTAAGCCACGTATGAAAGCCGCAGAAAGAAGTTTTTTGACTAAGAGAAAGAAGTTAATAGAATATGCACGCAGGCTATAACCAAGACAGCATCACAAAGGCTACTGAAATTATCTCAGCAAATTATTCCACATTTGATACACAGATTACAGACGGAGAAATCTAAAACTAAAGGCATTTGGCAAGTGGGTATTTTTGAGCTCAGATATAGTACTTATGTCTGTAGCATCAGGTTAAGGTATGGCAGTTTACATATGAAAAGAAGTACTGATTGAATTAAATATGAAGACCAGTCATTGATCTAAGTCTCATCCAAGGATGAAACAGAATATGCACCAAGTTTAACAAAATGAATGAAGCTGGGAGGAGCAATTTTCCGCAATAAGTTTCAGCCTTTCAGAAGGCATTACTTGATTGTCACAAACAGAAAAAGCAGTAGTAATCACCATTGATTCATACCCCAAACGCTCTTTTGTCCGGTTTTTCCAATAATCTGCAGTCGTATGAGAGTCAATCATGGCACCAGCAACAGAAGGCAGGTGCTTGACAAACTCTAACTTGAAATAATGCCCTCGCATTTCATGGATCCACCACAACACCTTTGGAAGCACAAGATGTACACTGTCCTTAAGGACAGTGTCCAGCCATTTGCCCGCAACGGCAGTATTTAGAACAACAAGATCGGCTTTAAGGGCTGTATCAATAGCTTTTTGACCCCTTGCAGAAAACACCTAGATTCAAAGCATTCTTTGACACAATCAATTCAAGGAGAGGCAAGAAAACTTTGTAAACAAAACTAAAGCCTTTTGTTCATTGGCATTTTACGGATAATAGTAACGCCTTGGGATGAGAATATAATGGCTTGAAAATCTAGATGGTGCAGAACCTAGTTACCTGTACTCCTCGGTCCAGCATCTTATTCTCCAAACTAAATATAACCTCATCGCTATCTGTTGGCTTTTGGTAAGTAATCCACACAACTTCAGCTCCAACACCTCGAAGAAGAAATGCCAACTCCATCAGCAACAAGGGTCCACCTGTGCAGGAACAGATTCAAGCAATAGCTTCAGAGACAATTCAACCTACGATAAAAAGATGATGCAGTGTCTCGCAAGCCACAAGAATGTTTAGCATAACTTCACACACAACGATTGAAGAACTTTTGCAATGTTCTCGTGTAGCAACCACGTAAGTCCAGTTGCTAATTTGAGGTGATATTCGTCGGGATTCATGAAAAAACAAAGTGGGTTACTCTAGCAACGCACAAAGCATGCGCTTGCCACCTTGTAAAGTAAGAAAACAGAATTAACCTATGAACAAAAAACACGAACAGATTACAGAACAGCCGGGCAGCAGAGATTCTGCACACATTGAACTGTTGCAGGTACCAGCCATTCCTAAAACCAGTCGGCTCCGTCAATCAATTGCTCATTCCGTGCAACTTGACAAAGCTTCGATAACTACAAAGCTTAAGCCTTTATAATTACCCAAATTCCCATTTTTCACTATACAAACCCTTGAATCAGCATTCCCTCTCTTAATGATTCAACTTGATCCTCCGAAACGGGAAACTTTAGCACAGCTGTCATTAGAAACACGAGATAACAACAATGTACACATGCTCAAATCAAAACCGAACAAACAACAACAAAAAAAAAAAACGAAACTAGCTAACAGAACCACAATACCGGAGAGTGATAACTCGTGTGAGACGAGCAGAACGAGCTTCGACTTCATGAAATCGAGAGGATTCGGAACCCTAGCCCCCGAACTCCCACCATTCTTCCCCGCCCCCCTCTCCTCCTCCTTGTTCACATACCGGTACCGATCGTAGTTGTTCCGATCGGAGCAGGAGGAATCTGTTGTGGCTCTGAAGAGAAGCACGATCAAGGTGGAGACGGAGAACAACGCGAGGATCACGAGGATCCATTTCTTGTGAAACGACGAGGGCACGAAAAATCCCGCACTGTGCGGCTTCGCCATTGCAATCGCCGCCGATCTAAGGGACCTCAGATTTCGGTTATTGAAGAGATAGATCGGATCTGGGATTGTGAGCGCGCTTGTTTTGGGGATTTAGGGTTAGGGTTTGTGGGAATTGAGGGATTTTTGAGAGGGGTTGAATTGAAAGGAGATGCTGCAATGGTGAAAGAGGAGGAATGAGTTAGTTCAGAAGAGTGTTGATAATTGTGTAAACGTAATAAAGGCGACGCAGCTTTATATGGTGTGTTTAACTGCACGATGCACGCTGTTTTCAAGGTGATGATGTCCTCCTTGCATTATTCAAACAATAAAAAATGCAACAAGGTAATGTAGCAATATACGTGTACTTGTATGCTTATGAATAATGAAAGTACATGTAACTATAACTATAACTATAGATATGTGTTTATCATGTATGCTGTGAATAATGAAAGTACTATAAATTCCTCGTTTGTTGATGGGTATTACATATCAATGATATTGATTTATTGAATTCATAATAGAGTTCATAAATATGACAAATCAATTATAAAAATATGTTCTGAAATCTTTGAATATTGGATAATTTAAAAATAAGTTTTTTTGTATTTGTGTGAAAAAATATATGGAGTGTGAAGAAATGTTGTGTTTAAAATTTAAAACGTGTTTATTTGTACACTGATTAAACCAACAAGATAATCATTGACAATGACCGCTAACTTAACTATATCCACTATAATTTTCTTTTTCCCGGTTATTCAATATCAATTTCATTAGAAGTAAATCTCCGGATACACACAACAAATCATGTTATGCAATCTAGCCACTGGAAGTACTAGTACTACTAATATATAGGAAGATGAAGACAGTCCATACAATAGACATGCTAACTTCAAATATAACTAACCTTAACTCATTACCTGGTTCACGAAACCATATGATAATCTCTAAATTAAATTCCTGAGTTCACGACGCGACAATTCTTCCTCACTTCACCATTAGATCCAGATAACGCACCGATGCTTCCCATCTTGATCATCGACTGAGCAAACTGGTTCATGAAGAGATCCTCGTCCTCCGCGTAAGCCTTGACCAGCTCCACAATGTTGGGTGCATTTCCTGTCAGCAGCACTTCATCTGATGTCAAGAGCCCTCTCCCTCCCATTATGAGCTTGTAGTAGGTGTTGTCAAATCTCACAGGGGATGCATAGTCCAGCGGCGAGATGTTATTGTCACCGCCCGATGGAGGGCAGACTGATCTCAGATCGTTGGAGTAGGCCTTCTCGAGTGTGAGGTCGGGTCCGTTTTGGTTGTATAATCTTTGCTTGAAGGTCGTGCACCGCGCCATCCCAATCGTGTGTCCTCCTGTAAAGTTGACGACATTATGGTTATTGTGTACATATATGTTATAGCAAGGTGACAAATGCTGAGCTAGAAAAAATGTAGCGCGACATAGCGTGAAGCATAGGTGATGGAATTCTTAGGGAAATTGAACTTGCCTGAAAGTGCAACCAGGTCCGCTTGATCAAGGCCTTGCTGATTGAAGGATGAAATGAGATTTTGAATGGTAGAGGTTGGAGCAGGAATGCTGTTGTTTGCTAATACAGGATTCGCTGTAATTGAATCTTTTCTTCCCAAGGGAAGATCCCAAAAGGGTCCGCCACTCTGTTTGCACAATTCATAAATCCTTAATAATTATATAATCCAAGCCAAATCACTGGAACTCGTCAAAATAAACCGTTTTAACTTCAGGAAAAATATAAGGCTTTACCAGCAGATTAGAGCCGCGAGCTGCCAAGGCCAATATGTCGGCACAAGAGACAGTCTCAGGGCAAGCTTCTTCTATCTTAGCTTTGATCTCATCAATCACCTCAAAACCTCTCAAAGAGTTTGCATTTGGTGCAGCACGCTTCTCGCTGACTACTGTCCCACTATCATCCAACAGCACAGATGCATCGCAGCCCTGACAAGTCACACTTCAGTTAAGATCATGCACTCTGTAATATCAGGCATGGAGAGTAAAATGAGATGGAGCCAAGAGTTTCAGACCTGGACAAAGCAGTCATGAAAATGAAGCCTAAGCAAAGAAGCAGCCATCCTGGGTTCCCGGGAAACAACGCGACCCAGAACCGACATAACAATATCGTTAGCTTGAGGGCAAGAGACGTCATAGTACTCTGGGCAAAGGCCACCGGAGGGGTTAAGGCCCCAGCCAATGCTGAGATCGAGATCACCCCGGCATATGGCAGAAGAAACCATCAGAACAAGCAGGAAGAGAAACGATGAAACACTCAAGGAAGCCATTAGCACTTGACAGTAAAGTTGTTTCTTGACTAAGTTTACCATCTTCCTGTGGGCATATTTATAGAGAAGAAAACGCGCAGAATTTATCAACTCTTCAACAGCTCTGCCTGCAAAATCTTTCCGGAACGTAACATATTCGATCATGGTATGACCATGTCAAGCGAGTCAGACTTGTAGTTGGGAGGATACCTTTGGGCGGAGTTTCTTGTTACACCTGCTCCTAGCATGTAACAAACCCAACGCGTTCCAAATCTGAACCCGTTGACGAAATAACTATGCTTAGATCTCGGTGTCCATTAGCCATTGTTTGTGGTTGCCAAAACCAATGTTTCAAAAAGCATGAGGCAGCCGAAGACGGTCAAGCCACCTTCTATTGCTAATCGTCGCCTAGGCACACAACAAGACGTTTTCTTAGATCACTGGCCAAAATCCAAAGATTAGTACTTCGCACTGCCTACTGGTGTTTAATCATTCATCAACTGTTTGAAAATAACCGTAATACTTAGTTTTGACATACTCTTGTAACCAAGATTTGCAAGATGATGCATTGGCTGAGCCAGGCGTAGAAAAGAAAGGTGTTTACCGTGTTTGTTAGCATGCACATGGCCTACGTCCTACACCAAGTACTCGAACTAACTTTGAACAACAAAGCAACGTCAATGGTCCACAAGCCGTGCACCAGCCGACCCCGTTATAGAGTCGGAAGTACGACGAAAGGTAATGGCTTGGTTAGGACGTTAATGCCATCAGTAATAAGACTTTCCAGTGGATTGAAGGCTGATGACACGAGTGTCAACCATCGTCAACTAATGTTTCGCATAAGCAATTCCATGCTTTCTAACAGATTCAACAGCTTTACATTTTCAAGGACACTGCATAAATTAACACAACTAGTTCGCTGATTTGGATGACATTCTTTTGACTTTGAAGACGCCAAAGCCTGTGGCGATCTTGCTTATTGGCCGTTTTGGCATTACAGGTTTACCTGTGACACCCTTTTTTTGGGTTAATCCATGAGGCATGAGCATATACTATAGGGTTTTCTGCTAACTAACTGTAGGTCGTGTGGGTCGTTTAATCCTGAGTGCGGGGGGCTCACCATGAAAACAATGGGTGAGACGTAAGCCATGAGGTCAGAGGGCATGCTGTATTCGTGTATATGTATGCGCACATTTGCATATTGTTGTTGTAGAGGTGTATGCAATAAAACAAAACAAAAAAAAAAAAACAAGAAAAGGGGATCTTGTTTGCTCCCCACCAAACTGGTTGCCTTCTTCATCCAAACCCCAAACACCGCGTTAACCACCACATACCTTCACGCCTTCGCCGTAAGCGAAGGTCACATCTCTCCACTTCGAGATAAACCATAGGCAAACTCCGATCATCGAGTTTCTTGGGATGTGGAACTGTTACCTTCGCATATGCTGTGCAGCCAAACACTCTCAGGTGCCCGAGATGTGGTTTGCGACGAGTCCAAGCTTAGAACGGTGTACACTCTCCTAGCGCCTTTGTCGGTAATCGATTCAACAGGTACACTGCATGTCTAACAGCTTCCCCCCAAAACTCAGCAGGAACATGCATGTTCTTGAGTAAAGAACGAACCGTGTTCAGTACGGTCACAGCTTATGTTGTTGTAGAGGTGTATGCAATAAAACAAAAAAAAAAAAAAAACAAGAAAAGGGGATCTTGTTTGCTCCCCACCAAACTGGTTGCCTTCTTCATCCAAACCCCAAACACCGTGTTAACCACCACATACCTTCACGCCTTCGCCGTAAGCTATCAGGTCGTGCAAATCACATTGGAGAAAAGTAAAAAAGGAGTTGGATATTTCATCCATTCCAAGATTAATGGTCTGGAACAAGGTAGTAGGCTTTGCGTTTGGAAAGATTAGTGCATCTTTGCCCTCATTAATCTGTAAATCGTATGTGCTGGAGCTCCTCTGTTTGTCATATGGGCATCTATGTGCCTTACTGGTTGCATGGTCTCTTCTAAATTTTATGCAGGATTCAATTTTTTCTGGTGGTGACGTGTTGTATATCCAAAAATATTATGCAGGATTCTATGGTGTCGGTTCGGCAAAGGAGAACTTCTGAGTAGTATTCATCGGCTCGGAGTGGTAGAGAAAACTGTGAGTTTGATTGATCATGGCTCTATTCTGATTTTTGCACTTCCCATGTTTTTTGTCATTCGATTGTTTGGTCATCCAAGAGATAAGGATGTGCTTTGCAAATTCCATAATCAGCTTCTTTCTGGTTGACTACAGGAATACAATAGAGAATGGCACATTGATTAAGGCATATGTTCCACTTCGTCTTGCAAGGCTTCTCACTCCAATGCGACAGCTCGTTTATCAATGATGAATCTCTAATGTGGGAAGATATGTGAGTGCTCGTTTTAAGTTTTTAGACTTTAACTTGTTAAGTTCCTTAAAACCAAAAACCCCTCATCCGACAGGACATCAAAGAAACTGATTCGAATCCAATATTCACCGCGATTTTCGAACCCCCAAACGAAATTAGGGTTTCGCCCCAATACGATCCCAAAAATTTGGATTTCGCCCCTGTTCGCAGGGAGAACAACAAGACCGCGTCCGAAATCAAACTCGAATCCGTAACCTCGATACAGATCCTCGATCGATGATCCCATCATCGGCCGTCGGGGAATCACCCCCAGTAGATCGCTCTCGACTTTCGGCCTCTGACGAGATCTCGAGGATTCAACACTCGCCACGACTTTCGATTCCCCACGAAATTAGGGTTTCAACCCTGTTTGCAGGGAAAAGAACAAGATCGCGTTCCACATCAAACTTGAATCCTCAATCGATCGATTGATCCCGTTAGCGGCGTCGGGGAATCACCCCCTGTCGATCGCTGTCGATCTTCGATCTCCGGAGTTAGGGAATGACACTCGGTTGTCGCCGGAGAAGAAGATCCATGGCTCTCGACTTTTGTCGCTGACGAGAATTTTGGATTGTGAGGATCTGAAATGCAGCGAGGAGGGGTGTATGGATTTATAGGAGAATGGAAAATAGCCGTTTGACTAAATCTTCTGCATAACGCATTTCTTTTCTTCTTCATATTTAATAATTATTTTTAAATAAAAATATCTCATTTATCATCATTTTTTTTTCTCAAATCATTTATTATACAAATTCACAAAGTTATCATTTTTTAAATACAACACACATCTAAAATATTATATCGAATCAAAAATCTTTTAATCGTTGTAATTTGAATGAACGAAAAAAAAAAAAAAAAAACCCCAATCCACTCTCAATGTATAGATAACTTTTTACTTTAATCTTATCAAACACAAGTTTCATGCAAATTAAGAATTACGCCGTCCATATCAAACACAAAAATGTAATGGCATTAAATTAAGTGAACTTTGTATAATGATCAAATAATCAAAATAGACTATGACTTAATACACGAATTTATGATTTTGTTGAATTTTTTATTAAAAATATATTTAATATTGTATTGAATCGAAAACCTTTTTTTTGTGTTTTTTTTTCTACCTTTGTTTTTCCTTTGAAAATAAAATTCACTATCAAACACTTTTGGTTTCATAAGATAATCAAACGAAAAAGAAAAAAGAATCATGGTCAGTCTTTAGGTAAATTTTGAATTGTTGAAGCAAAGTCATCCAGTTCTAAGATTTTCTTCTAATATGGGCTATTCAATGCACCTGCAGCTCGAGCTTCTAGGACTACGAGGCAAAAATATAACGAAACAACACAATGCCTCCGCATTACCTTTGCATTGCACTAGTTCAACAAATAAAACAACAAGAAGCTTGCCTCATTCCAAGGATACAACAATGAATGATACTATCTATAAGTGCTTTGCCCTTATATTACGCTAGCTCTACCGTTTCTTTTAGTAGATCGAATCCATGTCCAGCCGTTGAAAGCATGTCTTGGTTCGTCAGAAGATTAGACCATGTGCTCATTCTTCTGCTAGATCGGCCGTGGCAGAAGAGCCAGAAAACAAGGAATCAGAATCAACCGAAGAATCTCCAAACTCGTTTTTGTCCATCTCTTCGATCATGGGCTTCCACAGTCTAACTCGAGCGTTAATGAACCAGTTCGACAACTGTTCTCACAAGTTACAAGAGATTCCCCTGCGAATAGAAAAAGAGAGGATCACAAAGAAACCCTCTATAAGAAGACATGAATTGATAACCGTTTCAAGATTACGAACTCGATCATGGACAATTCATATCATTTGCCACAAATACCTGGTCCAAAGTAGGAAACCAGAGTTGAAAACGAAGCACCTGTTTAACCTGGTTATAGTTGCCATGCAGAGTTTGTGTCCATGAGCAACAGAGAGAAAAGTTGGCCCTTTATCGAGTAACAAGAGATTCCCCTGCGAATAGAAAAAGAGTGGATCACAAAGAGACCCTCGATAAGAAGACATGAATTTGTAACCGTTTCAAGATTATGAACTCGATCATGCACGATACATATCATTTGCCACAAATACCTAATCCAAAGTAGGAATGCAGAGTTGAAAACGAAGCACCTGTTTAACCTGGTTATAGTTGTCACGCAATGCGACAAAGACCTAGCCAATCTTTTTATGCAACTGCAAATAACATTCAAATCATTTAACCCAAACAACGTCCAAAGGGGAAGATGCCAGAAAGCAACTTAGAATTACCCACATTTTCAGTCTCCATCGTGCAAGGAAACCAACCACCCCCGGATCTTTACATGGCATGTTACCATATGGACCCGACTTAAACTCATAAAAGAAACTTTAGCAAATGCAATACCCCAATGACTTCCTCAGACATTATTTGTCGACTAGGTAAATGTTTCTAAAAGCAAACATAGACCCACCAATGACGATAGCGAAATTTAAGAGGTTCCCATGCGAATAGAAAGACAGTGGATAAAAAAGAAACCCTCGATAAGAAGACAAATGAATTTGTAATCGTTTCAAGATTATGAACTCCATCATGCACGGTACATATCATTTGCCACGAATGCTCGTTCCAAAGTAGGAAACCAGAGTCAAGAACGAAGCACCTGTTTAAATGGGAGCAGGACAATGGTGCTACCATGATTAACCTAGTTAATTGTTGTCATGCAAAGTTTTTGTCCCATCTTTATGCCACTGCAAATAATATTCAGATCAATTTACCCTAACAACATACCTGAGCGAGAAAACAAGAGAACATACAAAGGGAAGATGCCAGAAAGTAATTCAGAATTACCAACATTTTCAATCTCCATCGTGCTAGCCGCTAGGAAATCACCACCGGTTGCTTGGAGAAAACAAGAACAGACTCAAAGGAGGTCATCACTGCTATCATCATCATCTCCACCACCACGTCTAGGGAATCACCCCTGGTTTTGGGATACGAGAAGATCGAACTCAAATTAGATTTTCATAACGATCTTTCCATCCCAAGCTAGGGAATCTCACCGGGTTGTGGGAAGACAAGAAGATCGCACTCGAAGGAGCATCATTGATCCCTGAAACGATAATAGGGAATCAATTAAACTTTCATTGCATTTCACCATCTCAAGGCGGCACTAGGGAATCACCCCCATTCATATGGAGAACATCTCATTCGAATTCCACATCAAAATCAACCATTACCTGAAATCCTCTATAAAAGTAAATTTTCACCATTGTTAGCGTTTGAGATTGAACTCCAATCTGTCACCTCAATATCCCACAAAATTTAGACACAACATCGAGATATTGGAGAATCACCCTCAGTTCCGGAGAAGAGACATTGCTCTCGACGTCGACCTTTGATTGGAATTCCGGATCTGTAGCAACAAAATTTAGACACAACATAAAAAAAATGATCATATCAATAAGACATCATACTTCAATAAGACATCATACTTACATAGAGAACAGTTACTTCTTATTGATCGATGCTCCCATTAACAGCTTCGAGGAATCACGCCCAAATTGGAACCTATTGTCACCTTGTCACCTATTGCCTTCAGTGGTCGCCGGAGAAGAAGATGATTGTGGGAATTGGAGATCTAAGGATTTGCGTCGCCAATTCAACATCCACCGCAACCTTGAATCCTCGCATGAAATTTGGGTTTCATCTCAATCATTTCTCACCAATCTCCATGTAGATCCTCGTTCGATAATTCCATCAACGCCGTCGGGGACGCCGATCAATCGCTTTCGATCTCCACGGCGTCGAGGAATCACCCTCGGTGGGGATTTATGGACCTACGTCGGTGGAGGAGCCGGGGAATCACCCCCGGTCGATCGCCATCGGTCTTCGATATCCATGGCGGCGTCGGGGATTCACCCCAATCTGATCACAAAAATTAGGGTTTCACCCGGAGTCGTCGGAGAAGAAGACGATAGCCCTCGTCTTCAACCCCCATCCGACCGCACATCATAGAAACTGATTCGAATCCAATATTCACCACGATTTTCGAACCCCCAAACGAAATTAGGGTTTCACCCCAATACGATCCCAAAAATTAGGGTTTCGCCCCTGTTCGCAGGGAGAACAACAAGACCGCGTCCGAAATCAAACTCGAATCCGTAACCTCGATACAGATCCTCGATCGATGAACCCATCATCGGCCGTCGGAGAATCACCCCCAGTCGATCGCTCTCGACTTTCGGCCTCTGACGAGATCTCGAGGATTCAACAACTCACCACGACTTTCGATTCCCCACGAAATTAGGGTTTCAATCCTGTTTGCAGGGAAAAGAACAAGATCGCGTTCCACATCAAACTTGAATCCTCGATCGATCGATTGATCCCCTTAGCGGCGTCGGGGAATCACCCCCTGTCGATCTTCGATCTCCGAGGCGAAGAAGTCGGGGAATGACACTCGTTCGTCGCCGGAGAAGAAGATCCATGGCTCTCGACTTTTGTTCGCTGATGAGAATTTTGGATGTGAGGATTTGAAATGCAGCGAAGAGGGGTGAATGGATTTATAGGAGAATGGAAAATAGCCGTTTGACTAAGTCGTCTGCGTTATTAACGCATTTCTTTTCTTCTTCATATTTAATAATTATTTTTAAATAAAAATATCTCATTCATCATCATTTTTTTCTCAATCATTTATCAAATTCACAAAGTTATTATTTTTTAATAATGCAACACACATCTAAAATATTATATCGGATCAAAAATCGTTTAATCGTTGTAATTTGAATAAACGAAAAAAAAATATTTTTTTATATGTGTTAGAGTGATGCTTGGGATTTTTTTTTGCATTTTGTGTTTTCCTCCTCTTAAATGATGATGATTTCGTTCATGATTAAGTGGGTTGATTGATTCCATTAAAATGTACGCAATCGAGTCTCGATGTATAGATAACTTTTTACTTTAATCTTATCAAACACAAGTTTCATGCAAATTAAGAATTACGCCGTC
>LIEC01010845.1:53743-85200 GCA_001925005.1 Drosera capensis | reverse complement strand
GCACCCAAGTTAGTGACTATCATATCCCTTGTGCGGTAGAAGTCAGCACCCATACGATCCATCTTGTTAACAAAGCATATTCGTGGAACTCCATACTTATCAGCTTGTCTCCAAACAGTCTCAGATTGTGGCTCCACCCCAGCAACGCTATCAAACAAGCAAACGGCACCATCCAAAACCCTAAGAGCACGTTCCACCACGAGGGGTATCGATGATGTTGATCCGATGATTGTTCCAATAGGTGGTTGTTGCTGCAGAAGTGATGGTGATCCCTCTTTCTTGTTCTTGTTCCATCCAATCCATGGTGGCAGTCCCCTCATGCACTTCACCAATCTTATAGTTCCTGCCTGTGTAATATAGAACCCTTTCAGTCGTGGTTGTCTTTCCTGCATCTATGTGCGCCATGATTCCAATGTTCCGGTAATCTTCTAATGGAACAGTCCTCTTCGCTTCTGGTAATATGTCAACAAACAAATGAGCATGCCAGACGAGAAAAACAATTCTAACTCTGCAGATGATTATTATAGAAACTATAAAAGCTGATCAACCCCTACAGTGTCTCAGAACAACACAGAATAATATGTTTGGATTCAAACAATATGACCACAAAGCAAGAAGGTCAATGTCTAACGGTATTCTGCATACAACCAAGCCCTAAGAGGTCCTATTCCTAAGAGCAAAAACCAAGATGCTGGATCAGGAAACTGATGTTATTCCGAACATTGTAAAATTCTAAGTATCGTCTACCATAAACTCGAACTTATAGAAGAGATGTTCCTAGTACTCAAGAGTACAAATCCCGCTAGCTTTAGCCATCTTTTATAGTCATTTCTACACAAGGTGAGAAGCACTCGAGAGTCAAGACCATGAGATAAACATAAGAATCAATTCATCCGTCTTGTTCCTATATACAATTGTCTCACAACTACAACAGGCATACGAATGACGACAACAAAGCTATTCAAACTAAACAGAAGGTAATTATGAACAGTATGTAAATAACAACTTCACTTTCCTGCATTCCATTCCATTCTAAGTCCTATTCGATATGGCGATGCATTCGCAACTTCATAAGTAAACCAACCCCAGCAAGCACATTATCAAAATCTCAAAACTAACACAGAACTCCCTTTACCAAGGGTTTGTTACTGAATTTTGTTTTCCAAACGGATCGAAAATAAAGTCACAAGTTAACACACAAAATATACTGAACATTTTCTAACGATCAGACACAAAAACAATAACCACTACCAACGAAACCCGGAACATAATCAAAACACAATCACGACATTTCCCAGAAAAATTGAAGAAACAAACCATCGGTAGCAGCCATGGGGACGACGGAGAGACCGCTTCTTCTCCGAACCCTCGAAGAAAACCCAACCCCAAACCCCACAGCTCCAACCAAACCAGAACCCCAATTCCCACCATCCCGCCACATGTGACCCCGTTGCCGGAATCGGGGAATGGAGGACGCAGCGAGGGGGCCGAGGCAGCGGTGTTGCGCCGCCGCCGCAGCCACTGAAGTTGCAGAGTGCTGAAGTGGTTGTGAATCCTGATAGCTTCAGCGACCCTGCAACTGCCATTTTGGGTTTTGTCAGTGATTCGATTGAACTGTGGAGGTGAAGAGGAGAGATAAGGTTCGATGAAATTACTCAAGGGCAACAACCATGACCAACCATGACCGTGTGTCTATCGTCAACCCACGCCGAGGTTTTTCTGATACTATGCGAAGATGTGTGCTGAGTTTATGAACAGATGAATTTAATCGTAAAGTTTGATGAGCTTTGTTGTTAGGTCACGAAACGCATTATTTTTTCCATCCGAAAATTATTATAATGTTGATTAGTATGGGTTTATTCGGGAAATTTTTGAACGGTATGAAGAAATGATTTATATTTTGATCAATTCAAAAATATTTTTTAAAAAATATTTTTTTTGTTTTGAAATAATTATAACATGAAAAATATATATCTCTTTTAATAAAATCTCAATTTCATGCTGCAAGACCAGAAGACAAACAGCGTAACAAAGACAATGTTTCAGCCCACGTTATGTTGTTTTTGGGCCAGTACAAAAAATGACTCAAGGCCCAACCTGAAAGGCTTGTTCGGCCCCTTGCGCTTATCGATTATTCAGTGCTCTGTGTTTTAGCGAATGATGCATATTCCACTTCCAGCACAGTGTTGTTTCAAGCACGTTTGAGACCCATTTCACATGGTGTCACATATATCCACTTTTTAGATCTGAGATATTTCTAGATATTATTGTATAACTGTATAAGATATTATTTCCAAGGCTGGGACCATATTAGCGTTTTTGTTATCTTTGGGACCATATCCTCTCGTATTAGCATATCCTTTGGCTTTGAGTCCCAGAGTATATGATACACTTACACGTCTAACAAAACCAATTATCGATGAAATACACATTGGAAATGACCGACTATTGATGAACTATACAATTACTCATCTTACAAAACCAAAGTATATGATACAATTACATATCTAACAAACCACTTATTGATGAATAATACACATTGGAAATGACCTACTACTGATGTATGATATGATACAATTACACATAAGACATGACCAAATATCGATCCAATCGTACAATCACATTATAATCTGAAGCCACGACAGATAAAGGCGCATCATCCATTGACAAGCAATTGCTAAGATTCAAATTATGGTAATAGTTCCTTGGGCTTTAGGTGCAGTTGATTACCCAGGATCGGTATCAAGGGATAATCTTCCCAGCGAAGCTGTTAACAAGACCCAAAGCATTGCTCGTGAGTTGCGACACCTTCACAATCTCCCCGCCCACATCCCCCGCGACACCATTCGTACTCGCTCCTTCGCTGAACCCCTCGACGCAGGTATTCTGATCCGTCAAGGCAGCGCTCACCCACGTCTGCACGTTACTCATCCTGAACCTGAAATCAGGGCCCGAGGACCCCATAACCCGACCCATCTCCTCCATCGAGTTCTCCAACATCTCCACCGCATCCCTCAGCACCTCGACACAGTCCTTCAATGCTGCCAAGTCCCCTCTGCTCGAAGGTTTTGACTTCAAGAGAAGGCTCATGGTCGAGGAGGTGGACTGTGTGGTGGTGTGGGCGAGGGCGAGGGCCGTGTTGGCGAGGAGTCGCTTGCTGGATTGGATCTTGTTGGCATAGGTGGAGAGGGTCGAGAAGCAGAGAGATGGGTATGCTGTGCCTGAGCAGGATGATCTGATGAATTGTGTGCTCGGTGTTGTGGTGAGTGGTCTTGATGATGACGGAGTTGCTTTGAGGATGAATGAGATGATGAAGAAGAGTGTTAGAGAAAGTAAAGATTTCGCCATTTTCGCCTGGGGTTTGTGTGAGCGACCAGTGTGTTTGTTTTGGTTGGACTAGAAGAAGTGTGTGCTCTGTTGTTGAGTATGCAAGTGTTGAAGCTAGATTTGTTAGCTACTTATAGGGAACCCGAGATGAAGCTCGTACATCAATTTCTATGTGATGATATGATCGATTAACAGTATGTAGAGGAATTAATTTCGCATTTCCAGTGGCTTTCAATAACTGCATGTTAAGTTGACGTCTCTTTTACATGATTTAAAAAAGATTATAACATTTTGATTATGGTGTTTATCATCATATTTTCAAAGGATATCATCATATTCATTCATTTCTATTACTATTATAAATTATACTTTTGATTTATCGTTACTTTTGATATCGATTTTTTATTTACTTTCTTGTAATAGAATCTGAGTTCATTTATTATTTCTCAATAATTATTTGTTTTCAATTGGTGTTTCGAATTCACACTTGTGGTTGTATATATTTTTTTTAATGTTTTTGGCGTTTTTTGGTATAGTAAACAGTTTCTAGATATTTTTCTTGATACTAATCACAACTACTGATAAAGATCCGAAAGACATATCTAATCTTGAAAACAACATGATGGCCGATTAGTTCTATTCAGTGTGTGATATAATGTGGCGGATCACTAATTTTTCCTTTTTAATAATAGTTATCTGAATATGACCTAGCCTTGATATTTCTAATGATATTTTCCTGTTAAAGTATTTACAAAGCAAGACGATATCATCTGTTAACGATAGTGTATTTTATATTTACGCACGTTGTCATCCAATTCTTCGCGTAGAAGGCATAACTCTCTGATGATATGATCGATTAACACTATGTAGAGGAAATAATTTCGCATTTCCAGTGGCTTTCGATAACTATGTTAAGTTGATGTCTCTTTTACATGATTTAAAAAAAATTGTAACATTTTGATTATCGTGTTTATCATCATATTTCCAAAGGATATCGTCATATTCATTTACCTCTATTACTATTATAAGTTATACTTTTGATTTATCGTTAGTTGTGATATCGATTTTTCATTTACTTCTTTTTAATAGAATCTGAGTTCATTTATTATTTATCAATAATCATTTGTTTTCAATTGATGTTTCGAATTCACACTTGTGGTTGTATATTTATTTTTTTAATGTTTTTGGCGTTTTTTTGTATAGTAAACAGTTTCTAGATATTTTTTATGTTCATAGATACTAATCACAACTACTGATGAAGAGCAGAAAGACATATCTTCATCTTGAAAACAACATAAAGGCCGATTAGTTCTATGCAGTGTGTGATATAATGTGACGGATCACTAATTTTTCCTTTTAATAATAGTTATCTGAATATGACCTAGCCTTGATATTTCTAATGATATTTTCCTGTTAAGTACTTACAAAAGCAAGACGATATCATCTGTTAACGATAGTGTATTGTTATTTACGCACGTTGTCATCCAATTCTTCGTGTAAAAGGCATGACTCTTTGAGCGGGAGGTCCACTGTATGACTCATAATAAAATATAAGATTTATTTTTAAATATCTTATAATAATTATAATATATTTTATTTGAAAAGTTTTTATCTAAAAATAATATAAAATCAATCAAATTCATCTACATTATATCCATTATCTTCTCTCATAACTATACAATAAATCTAACTATCAACAAAAAAAATATTATTTCTTTATCAAATTTAACACACATATAAAATCTCGTGTCGGTTAATTTGTAACATTTATTTTGAGACGGGAAAAATACTAATATGTACTCTGACAGTTCTATCGAATCGGAATCCATTAAGTCTTAAACTTTGATAATCGACAAGAGAACTTCAGTTTGAGATTATCATATTGTAACAACAAATAGGATGAAACCGCGTCACAACATATATGACTGTTTCTAGGAGTTCAGAACTTAGCTTCGTTCATCCCACTAATGGATGCGAGACTTCAAAAAGAACAAGTCAGAAAAATTCACAATGTTGGAATGGTATTCCTGTATAAATAGTAGTTTCGTTTCAAAATGAATACAATGATTTTATTTAGAATAATATCTTTTATAGAGTTGAGTTTTTTTGAATTTGATAAAAAAAATATTTTTTTATTGATAATGAGGTTTAATATAATAATTGAGAAATGTATAATGAAGTATTTTTTATGTTAAAAATTTTCCTAAAAAATATTACATATATTTTGAAATAACGTTTTTCGTTCCATTCAAATTATAACGTATTGATTTGACAAAATAATTTATATATGTACTGAATTTAAAATGATGAAAAAATATAAAATAAAAATATTTTGATAATTTTACATGAAAAAACTATTAAATAAAAAAGATTATAATTTTTATAAATTGACCAAAAACAATGAAATATTCTTATTTTCAAGATAATATTTTATATTATCAAGATAATACCTTTATAAAATTTTTTAATTTTATAAAAATCTTGACAATAATAATAATTATTTTAAAAATATTAATTTTCAAATAATATTATAATTTGGATGGAAGGCGGAGTAGAACTGAGGGGTAGTTCTGTACTTGACTATGGGACCAAAACAATCAAGAGTGTGATAATTGATTAAACGTACTGCACTTTTCCGCTACAGTCTCCATGTGTGGGTCCAATGACATGGCTTCGATGTAGAAAATTGCGTGCAGGTCCATTAATAATCAATGGTCGATTGTGATATTTTAACCGTGTTTTAACCACGTCGAATTCATAAACACTGAGCGCACACGTCTACAGGAGCTAATCTGCATTATTGGGAGCTGTTCTGGCATTTGATGGGGATTGGAAATGATGGGTCCAGTTGAGCCCGTCTCGGTTTGGGCTCAGCCCACCCAAACCACACTCACATCTTGTTTCGAAATTCCGTGTTGTTTCCGTAATTGTTATTTGAAAACGAAAAATTGCCAAATGAAAACACATAATAAAGCGTGGACCTATAGTGAGAATTAATCAGTTTGATTTTCATTTTAAAATAAAATCAATCATTGATATCTTATGACAAAATAAAAATAACGATTTTTTTATTTTTATTTTTATTTCATCAAAATATACTCATGATGGTCTTGTTTTTGTAGAGAAAATCAAATTGATTAATTTTCACTATTGAGTCGAATTTATCTGAATAATGATACATAAGTTATACAGCAAGTGATCCAAAACTATATTTTTTTAGAAATATTTCTGAAATCATACACATGTAATCATATTTCTCAAAACATACAATTTCAATCCCAATTCTCATTTCCATCCTCACTCTCCTTCCCTTCATTCTCTGATTCACCACAACCCTGCCGTCGTCGTCGCCGTCCCATCGTCGACCACTGCGACGTCGATCACTCATCCTCAACCGTCTTTGACGTCGCAATCGTTATCGTCAAATTGAGTTAATTGTTCTGCTCATTCCCCTGATGTATTTAAACTTGGAAACTTTCTCCGCAGTTTCTCCGCTATGAACTAATATTCTACGAGCTGTTAAACGAACAATTCTACTTTTTCACTCATGGTATAACTATGTTGGACATCATAGCTCAAAAACTATGGATGCAGCATAGGTCTTTCCTTGTGGTTGTTGGAAAGATCAAATGACTTTATACCTTCTTTATGGATTTTTGCTATGACAGATATACTTGAATGGGTGAATTGTAATATACGATACTTTGTTTTCCAACGCACTGTTTTGATGGGAGAAATTTCATGAATGTTCAGTGCTCGTGTTGAGTTGAAAGTTGGATACACACAAGGTGTTCGATAAAATGACAAATTGAAAATTTTAATGTTATTGAGCATCGTTTTTTTTTATACCAAAGTCTCGTATTAATATTATGATTCATTCTCTCATTATTTGGGTATTTTAAATAAATTTTTGTTTTTTTTTCATTCATGTCACAATAGACACTTTATTTCAAAATAGAGCATCATAAAAGACGCTTTATTTTATTTTTGTACTGACGTTCTGTTTAATTTTGTACTGATATTCTATTTTCGTTTTTATTAATGCACTTTATTTTGATTTTATTCAAGCTTTTTGTGCAATATTCCGACGATGTTTCAGATTCTTATGAGAGATTCCGACGACATTTCAAATTCCTGCCACATTTTAGATTTTGGCGACGATTCCAGCAAAGGTGATCGGGTTCTGAGGAAGATTCCGACAACGGTTCGGTGATGGTAATAGCTTGAGTGAAGATGAGAATAGAATTAGGTATTTAAGTTGTATGGATGAATTATATGTTTTTGAATTTTTGATTCCTTAGTGTATCTTTTTGGTATTTTTTTCAAGTTTTTGTATATTTGGGTATGTCACCCAAAGTTATAATTAGTAAAAGATGGATATTAGAGTTTTGTGTTTTTGGTTTAAGGGAAAAAGTAAATAAATACCTATAGTTAGGGTTGTAAATGATCCGAACCTGTTTGGCTCGACTTGATAAATACTCGACTCGAATATCATTTAAAACTATAAGTCAAATTCAAGCTTAATTTTAGGTTTGTGAAATTAAATGAGTCAAATTTGAGTCATCTATGACTCGACTTGAAAGACTCACGAGCCGGTTTACTTATAAGCTCATTTAAGACTCGTATTTATATATATTTATATATACAATTTATTTTTCATAATTATATATATAATATTCATGAGTCATGTAGAACTTGAATATCATATTTATTATTATTATTTTTTAAAAAACTATCATATCTTTTATATACATATATAAGGCGATTGTTTGCCCAAATAAAATAATTTTCTAATTTAAGGTCAATTAACATATTAGTTTTGTGTTAATTTTATCAAATTAAACTTTTAGATAATGATTTCGATAATTTTTTAAACTTAAATTCTAAGAGCAAACTTAAAACAATAGAACGAAAATCTAACCCTACCAACAAGAGAATGAGACAAAGATAGTGGGATTTATTCATAAAATGCTCGACTCGACTCGAGTAGAATCGAATGAATATATGAGCGGAGTCGAGCCAAGCCAAAGTCAAACTATATATGAAACAAGTTTGATTCAGCTTGATTAGGTTCGAATAAGTTTAAAGGCAAACACAATAGGTTTGATTGGACTCATTTATAATCCTATTTATAACGCTTGGACTAACAAAGTTTTACTATGGAAACAAAAAACTAACATTAGCACATACAACGTTACGATTCAAAGTTTTTTTTATCCATTTTTCCTAAAACGCAACTAATTATAACGCTTTATTCTTTGTTTTTAAATAGTAAAATTTCGTTTGTAAATAGATGTTTCTATTCTGTCCTTTTCAAAAAACAAAGTTCTGTGCTCTTTCTTTTGGTCTGGACTGACTTTAAAACCCTGAACTCCTTTTGTTTGAGCTGAACTCGGGCCCAACTTCGCCCTTCTGCGGGCTGCCCAATATCACTACCTCCATCCCGTAGATCAGCCTTTCATGGATACATTGGTCCCTCGGTGTCCCAACTATCATCATTTACTACATAATAAATGAGTTTGTAGAAAAACTTACTGAAACAATTTATTTCTTTATTTATTTTATTCTTTTTTGTGTGTGTGTGTGGAAATGAACAGTTTTTATTTGACTCACTTCACTTGACGTTTTCTTACATACTCATCAACAAGCCCATAAAACATCCAACAAACTCAAAAATGGCCTCAATCAAACTGGACGAAAACACTACCAACTACAATATAATTTTTAAAATCCTTGAGAGCTGCTGCTTCACCTCTCTAGCCACTTGCCTAGGACTTTGCGCTTCACTGAATATCCTGGAGTTTCGCTCCTTCCATATCTCATAAATCAACACAGAGATCACCAATTTACGAGTCTTGGATCGATAAGTCATGCCTCTTGTCATTTTTAGCAATCCATGTCAGCCAACCCTGTAAAACCAAATGAAATGATTTTCAGTTTCATAATAGACTAGATAAAATAATCACATTCTAAATATACGGAAAAAAAAAAAAGACAAAGAGAGATGATTACAGTTCTCAGCTGCCCTAACACAACTCACAGGTTGCATCAGGGATGATATTCCGTGCCTTCAGTTTTGCTATTGTTCTCAAAGCTTTTTGAATGCCTAACCAAGCAATAAAACACGTTCTGGGTCTCAGATTGTTATTCCATATGAGTTTACACCAAGGCATATTTTGCCCTCATCTGATGCAATGCCAAATAGCCCTACTTGACAATATATGGCTTAGTTGGCATGGAAAAGTCTAGTAAATGCACCCTCATCTCCTTCCTGACTTTGATTTTACTCTTTTATGTCCAAGAGGAGCCCAAAGTAATGCTATCACAAAACATTGAAATATGAGGTTATGCTGAAGAAGGAATGACTGTATTCAGAAAAAAAAAAAAACCAATATCCTATATTTTAGAATGAAAATTAAATTTATCATAAAAAAACCTTGCGATGGAATTAACCATTTCTCTCTAAATTTAACCATATCCCATCCTGAAACAAGGTGTACAATATTTATGTTACAGTGGTATAATTGGGTCCCCCCATATTTTCTTTGCTCGAGTGTGTGACAAAAATGAGAAAAAAAAAGGTTTGTAATATAGAACGTGAGACTACATGACATATATAAATAGTTGAGATTAAAATATTGATAATTTAATCTCAATGTTTAATTTGTATTATATTAATCTTAATTTTTTTTATTACTTAATATATTTTTAAAAATAAACATTATAAAAATATACATATTTTATAAAAATAATATAAATATTACTTAATAAAAATGATATACATACACATTTTATAAAAATAAATAATATTATTTTTGTTCTAAAATGATTATAATGATACGTAATTTAAGATATAATTCAATACGATCAAACAATATTTAAAAAATTATAAAAAAATAATAATAATAAATTAAGTTATGAATATTAATTTTGAAATAATTTTCTAATATCATTAAAAATAAAAATAAAAATATTTTAAAATTTATATTATTACAAAAATTATGAAAGAAAATAAATAAATCAAACCAACATTATCCAGAAGCTACTGGAAAATCAAAAGTCAGTGACCTATTATAATCCTCGCCGGTTTCCACTACTCAGTCTGCACACTATTCACACCAATTCGCCTCTTCAATCGACCAGCGGACACATCAATCCGTCGCCGATCTGCTGCATCGACACCACCAGCTATCAATCATCAACTAGGGTTTCATCGATCAATCAATGGACGCGTCGAAACTGAAGGAGTTGAAGCTCTTCATCGAGCAGTGCAAATCGAATCCCTCCATCCTCCACGATCCCTCTCTGTCATTCTTCCGCCACTACCTCGAAAGGTAATTCCAACAATCAAACACTAACCAATCAGATTTCATCATCGTTTAGATGTCGTCGAATTCTTTGTGAATGAGTTGTTGATGTGGTTTTGTGTTGCAGTCTTGGTGCGAAGATTCCGACTGCTGGTGCTGGAGGGAGCAAGAAACCGGTAATGGACTCGGATTTGTGTGGAAATTTGAGTTATTATTGTTTGTTTTGGTGATGATCTGATGAGGAAGTGTGTTTGGGATGTGTAGGAGGCGTATACCGTTGAGGAGAGAGACGAGGAGATCAAGGATGCGGAACCAGATGTTGTTGGAGGAGGGGAAGATGAGGAGGAGGAGGAAGATGAGATAATTGAGTCTGATATTGAGCTTGAGGGCGAGGTTGTGGAGCCGGATAACGATCCTCCTCAAAAGGTTGTTTTTTTTTTTTGGGTAGTGATTTGCGGTGTCATTGGATGATTATTTGCAGTCATAGAAAGGAATTCCTATTCTTGGGGATTTTGGGATGGTGTTGAATTCGAATAATACTTCGAAGAATTGGTTTGATTTCCTCTGAATGCTAATGTATGTCGCATAATTATTTTTTTGTCAGTTGTGTATTGCGGTTCTTGTATTGTATGCTTTGCAAGAATCGGTCATGTTGTTGTTTAGTGTAGGGGTATGGGAGGGAATACTGTGAACAATCTAATCCTACCTTGTGAATCGGGTGGCTGTTTCATTGAGAGTAAACCTATAGGCGAGGCATCCTTTCTTCATAGTGGTTGATAGGCAAAGTTTCCTGCACTGGACCGTTTGTGTTGTGAAGCGTGTCTGGCAAATTTGTTCCCAATTCCACCTTACTATACTGGTGTCTGTGCGGGGGGATGTAGTTTTAGGAAGTGTTTGTTTGTATGCTTTATTTTATTTGTGGTGAGTGGATTTGTTTGCAGATGGGTGACCCTTCCGTTGAGGTGACAGATGAGAATCGGGAGGCTGCCCAAGAGGCGAAGGCCAAAGCAATGGAAGCAATATCTGAAGGTTGTATTCCACATAGTTTCAAAATTTCGTTTTACTATATTTTTGTAGTTTTAGGGTCTTCCAATAGATGGTAGCCTTTTTTAACATTCTGTTTCTTTGATTAGGGAAATTAGAAGAGGCGATCGAGCATCTGACTCAGGCTATAACTCTTAATCCAACATCTGCTATTATTTACGCAACTAGAGGTATGGGTGTACTATGAGTAACTTGTTTTTCCACCTTGCATTTGTCGATGGTTCATTTCCGGCATCTTAATTTGCATTAAATATGATCTTTCCTTGCTGCAGCTAGTGTTTTCATCAAGATGAAGAAACCTAATGCTGCTATCCGAGATGCCAGTGCTGCTTTAGAGGTACGTCCTGGACGTAAATATTTTTAATTCAAAAACCGAATTACTGAACCGAATCGAACTAAAAAATCGAATTCGGTACGATAAATTCGGTTTTTGATAATTCGATTTCAGTTTTTTGGTTTTTACATGAAATTCGGTATATCGGTTAACCGAATTAACCGAAATTATAATTTTTTTCTTGTTTTATTTTTATTATTCATCTTTATGTCTATTTTAATATTGATTTATTAAACAAAAATGTGTACTATGTATACTAAAAATTCTATTATTCTCTAGATAAAGTATTTATAACAGTTTTTGTTTTCTATATTTTGAAACTCTTTTTTAAATATTTTTTTACCATAAAAAATTGTTATTTTTTTAATCCTTTTTAAAGTAGGTAAAAGACCGAAAACGAACTGAATTTCGGCTAACCAAAACCGAAATAACCGATATAATTTGGTCCGGTTTCGGTTTCCCATTTTGAAGAAACCAAATTTAATTCGGTTAAGCGAAACTGAAAAAAAGTTCAATTTTTACCAAATTGTCACCCCTACAGTATGTTAAGTGACAATTCAAATTCTTTATCAACACAATATGCTCTGATATGTCAGTTTGGTTGGTTTGAGAGAACTTATCTTATCAGGTTGAATCTTCATGCAATGTGTACTTGATGATGTTGAAATCATGGTGGATGAAGTCATGTATCTTGTACCGAGTTTCTCATAAAGTGGAGTTTGTTTACATTTGATTTTTTGTGTGAATATGTGATGTTCCTTCCGCAGGAACATCTCGAGAATTGTTAATCTTTCTTTGATTATCAGGATGTAGGTTGAAGAATTTTAATGATGTACCCTGTTTTATTTTTAAGAGTCCTCGTTGTATATGTATATTGTTTTTTCGGCCATTAGCCTTAATGTTCCATCTGCTGATTGTTTAGAATTTTTTGTTCCTATATCTTTTTCTGTGCAACTCGTGGATTACTTGTGATTAATGTTGTTGCCAGATCAATCCGGATTCTGCTAAAGGGTATAAGACAAGAGGCATCGCGAAAGCGCTGCTGGGAGAATGGAAAGAAGCTGCAAAGGATCTTCACCTGGCATCAAGGTTGGACTTTGATGAGGAAATCAATGCGGTCTTGAAGAAGGTCTTTTCTCTTTCTATTACACGTTCTTCAAATTGTCCAAGTGCTACTGTTGTATCTTGCTTGTTCTTCTTCTGCGCTTTTTGGTGTCTGATTAGTGATTGAATCTTTCCTCCAGTTTTCTATGGTTGGAGTATGGATTTGTATTGGGTATGTGACTGGTCTTTTTATGATTAATGCTACAAGTTAGTCTTAATTGCCTTGTGCATATCTTATATCCTTATTGTTTTCTTATGTCATTGGTTTACTGCCTTTATATTTTTCTCACACAGCTGCCTTAGTGCCCTCCTCAATGTATAGCTAGTGATAGGAGTATAGACTGGTGAATGTTGGGATGGTTGTAGGGACAATTCCACTGTCGGTATGTTGGGATGGTTGTAGGGGACAACCCCCAAGTTTTAGGCCATTAGGGGAAAGAAACATGATTGCTGCGGTTAACGTAATTGTGGAGTGTAGTTTTGAGTAGAAAATAACAGCTACCTCATTTTTGTTTGCTAAATGTTAAAAAATTGTTTCCTTGTTGCTGGATGCTTGGATTTTCTGACATTTATGTTATATAAATTCATTTGCACCCAATTTACACTTTTCATCAGTGCAGTAATTGTTTCATAATTCGATTTCTGGAATCAATATCTCCCAAGGTGTTACAGACAGTAGTGCTCTTCTTTCGATGATGCTGATGATAACTTCTGACTGGACAGGTGGAGCCCAATGCACACAAGATCGATGAACATCAAAGAAAATATGAGAGGCTGAGGAAAGAAAGAGAGGAGAGAAAGATCGAGAGGGAGAGACGTCGCCGCAAAGCAAAAGCTGAGGTATGGACTGCCCTTTTCTCGGATGCTCTCACTCTTTGGGCAGTGAAGATACTGTACCTGTGCAATTCTTTATGCTCCTGAACCCTGAGAATTAGCTCTACTTTCTGTTAGGCTGCTTATCAGGAAGCTAAGAAGCATGAAAGAACAAGACCTGCAGGAGCGGGAGGAGGATTCCCTGGTGGGATGCCAGGTGGATTCTCAGGAGCGATGCCTGGCGGATTCCCAGGAGCGATGCCTGGCGGATTTCCTGGTGGTGGCATGCCTGGGAATGTTGATTTTAGCAAGATTTTGAATGTATGTATTGAGTTTCCCACCTTTTATTCTTTGTTGTTTTTCTTGGGGTTGGTGTTTCAATTATCCAATTCTATTGTGCTGAACTTCTATTTTTCCAGCATTGTTGCTAATGTTTTTTTTTTTTTTTTCATTTGTTACTTTTGAGCAGGACCCTGAGCTTATTTCTGCCTTTAAAGATCCGGAGGTCATGGCTGCACTTCAAGATGGTATTTTTGCTCGTATCTTTTGGCAGTCTAAATTTCTCTTATATTATATGGCTGTGAGTTTATCTTAAACTGTTTCATGTTGTTCCCAAATTAGTGCTCCCTCCGTCCCTTAAAATTGCATCAATTGTTTTTTTTGAATGCCCTACAAAAATTATCACATTTTTTGAATTATTCTATAAATTTTACAGTACTTTTATTTGGATTTTTTTTTTCAAAAATATCAAACCACCCATATTTTTTATATTATTTCACTTCAACTCGTTTCATTATTATTTCTTATCTTTTTTCTCTTTTTCACTCCTCCCTCTCTCTCAATTTCAAAGGACAAATAAGTATTTACATATAAAATCAGCACACATAAATTTTCGGGTCAAGTCAAAATATTTGAATTTTTATGGGAGGGAGGGATTCTCTTGTTCCATTTATATTTAGAGTCCATTCACAATGCATGCCACATAATTTTCACCCTTGTGGGGCAAATTTAATGTTGATGATGGACTGTGACACAGTTGGTTCAACATCTCAGATTAGTTTGGTCAAAGTTAGTTTTGATTTCTCAATTGAGTAGAAAAATAGTTTCTAAGGGCTTCCATAAGGGGGAAAATTGCTTTTAAGTTGCCGTTCAAAAGTGTGTCAAACATTGTCCCCAAAATTATAAAATGACTTAAAGTTGATTTTAATCAACTTTAAGCGTAGTCAGTCAGCCTTGAGCATGGGACTTCATGTACTTGGTTATCTGCTATCCGATCTGAACGATCTAGACTTGTCCTATTAGTTTTGCATTTCTTTACAAATATCTTTCCTTGCCAGAGATGCGAAAATGCTGTGAAATGCTGTCCTTAAAACTCAGTGCAACTACGAGTATCATGAGTCCTGACTCTCGACATATCAGTCACACCCAGGATGGAGCAATGGGGCCATAGTTGAGAGCTCGTCAGGGCTGCGGCATCTGTTGTTTCTGAGTTGTGTTCTTTTGTTGTTTCCTTGGATCAGTCCGTTAGTCTGCCCTCCTTCAGCGCATGTTGTGTTTGGGCGGATTGTCCTCCTTCATTGCCCTCCTTACATTCTCTCTCGATCCCAATATCAGTGTATGCATATCAATAGGCCTTATTTTTAAATTCATGAAGCTAAGTCGTTCTATATGATCTCAAATTTCCATACCTTGGAGTTGGCATAGCTAACCATGTCTCAGGAATCTCCGAAGGTTTAGTAAACTTTAATAAATTCTCTCTCCTCAATTTCGCAAATTCTATACTGAAAAGCTCCTAAAATTCTAGCCATGTTACTAGCTCTTCTGTTAGGTCAGTAGGTTTATAAAGTTCCTTGCCTTTTAACATTTCTCATCGTCCTAGATTTCTCGAATTTTAGGAACCTTTCTGCTGCAAATTGTGGTTCTAAGTTGCTTGATATCAACCAATGGATACTGTTAGTTTCAATTTTCCAAGGGTTTTTCTTTCAGAATGTTTATTGTTTTACCATTTTTTTATTCCTATTGTTTGTCGAAAGTTCTCAAATCTCAAAAGAGTCGGTCCATCCTTATTTCAAGTGGATGCATCAGCTATCACATCTTGACATCTTCAGAATCAGAGCCATAAGGGTATGGTTCATTCATCACAAGTTTCCCTCAGTTTTGAACATGGGTAAACTTGGAGATTCAGAGGAGAATAGATTATCGTCAAAGTGTGATAGGGTACTGCCAATTCATCGGTATGATTCTGAGCAGTCGGCCAAATGTGGCCGAATTTATGATTTTGGTCCAAGGACCTATTTTAGTTCCGAAGTTGGTTCAGGGTACCTCGTTGAGGATCGTTGTTCTAAAAGGCATTGGTCGCTGTGGTTGGTTGAGCCATGTAAGGTGGCCTAGGCCGGTCTGCAGGTTCTAGAAGGACGTTAAGTGGATGTCTAGGAGTTTGTTGTTAGGCGAGTATAAGTTTATATTTCAATATCTAGTGGTATCTAATTTCTTTGCTTAAGCCAAAAATTGGGGGAAAAGCAAAAACAAAAGGACACAGGAACCATGTATAATTTTTCTCTGCCTAACTATTTTTATAGAAACAAAAAATAATCAGTCCAGGACGTCCAGGCGTCTAATGGCCGCCTCTGTGGCTGTGTGACTGGTCAGACCTGGTTTTAGAACATTGTAAAGGGTTGACTGCATTATATACATATAGAGTTTATAGCGATGGGAAATCTAAGTGATACTACCTCTCTGGAAGAAAGCTTGGAGCTTAGTTATAATTGGGTTCTTTCATTGCAGCGATTTCTGAAGATTATGTCCCTTATCTTTTTATTTTAGACAACTGCGGGCACTATACATCTCATTTAAAGTTTTTGAACATTTACTAGGTGATGAGCGTGAAGGTGGAATGTTGTTGACTATCATTGCTCTTTTTCTCTGATAATTGTGCATGAAATGACGTGCTTGCTGAATATTTCTTACATATTACTCTTGATGCTCCAAAAAATTTATTTTTAAATTGTTGGTGAACTCGCTTATGTTGCCAATCCTGTCTCTGCGGGTTCATTGTTTAACATTGCTTCCTTTTTTATTATGTTCACGGTTATCTTACTTCTCTTGGTGACGGTTTTCCTACTTGTGATCTTACAGTGATGAAGAACCCTGCGAATCTCGCAAAGCATCAAGCTAACCCTAGGGTGGCTCCTATAATTGCAAAGATGATGAGCAAGTTTGCTGGACCAAAGTGATAACCTTGGCGCATTACAAATTGTGGTTTGTTTGTCTTCAAACTCAGATGCCTGGAACCTTTAACCTTCAATAGCTTTATATGAAAGGATCGTCTTGCTGTCGTCATCGTGAATCATGTCTGAGCTACATTTTGTTTGGTAGGATATTTCAAACTGATAGTAAGTTTATATGAGTCGTTTGGCTGTGTTGCTTGTTTCATTATAGTTTTGTCTGAAGTGATTGCAGTCGATCATGATTTATTCACGTTTTCGTTGATAGAATTGCGCCTTTTTGTTCCCATCCCTTTGTCGTCATGATTTTATATCGAGGTTGAAAGCCTGAGTGATTTAAGCAACTTTTTTGTGCAGCTGGGTATGATGTGTACGTCGTTTATTGGAACTGAGAATTCGTTATCTTGTATGCTTATACTGCACATGGAGTGAATATTTTGGTAGATGCTGCTGTGTTCCGCAAAATCACGTGATTGATGTTGGATGTGGTCCGTGGCTAATGGCACATGGATTCTATTCATTGACTGCCCCCGAAAGGGGTGATTGTGTTGGAACAATCTGAGAGAGTGAGCAGAAATGAAGATTCCGTTTTTTCCTTTTCTTTTTGAGTTTTGTTCATTAGCAAATCCTCACGGGGCACTCGTGCTATCAATAATATCAGCGAGCCGTAAACTTCGGATCGATTCTGCAATATACTGCTTTGTCGATTGACGATGAATCGTCTCTCGTCGCAAGTCCTGCTAGAGTATACAGCAGCAGCAGCCTCTTGTCATGTACTCCCTTGAAATTCCCTCCATCCTACATATCTTATATAATAATATTTATTTTTGACATGTAAATTTATATTAATTTTTTTCAGCCTAATTTCAATTTTTAAAAACATAATTTTTTTTAATTTTTAACCACATAAGATTTTTTGTTTAAAGAAATGATGCAAAAAATGTGGGTCAGACCAAAATAATGCAAAATTTATTGGACAGAGAAAGTAATTTTTTCGTCTTATATATTTTTCAATATATATATATATATATTATATTATTTTATATATATGAATATAAATTTTTTTTATATTAAATTATATCTGATCGTCTGTATTAGGTTAAAATACTTAATTTACATAACCATTGATGTTTCACGATAAATTTATAAAAACGTACGTTTGATCGTCGTTTCATGTATAACAAATTTATATCAACACGTATGTAAAATCAAAACAATATAAAATTAATAAGATAAAAAAAGTATTAATCAAATTTGTACTATAGCTTATGAAGAAAAGAACGAGCCTACGTCCTACCTACAAGAAGTATGCTCTGGGGTGAGATATTTCTGGGAAGTTCATAGTACATTTTTTGGGATATACATCTCTTACGTTATCTTGATTTTTAATAAATTATCAAAACTAATTTATTTTTTTATTAATTATGATTTTTTTTCAGTAATCATATTTCAAGAAAATGAGAGGATTTACATCGCGGATTCACCAAATACTTTCCTAAAATGTTCGGTGTGGTCCAAGGTGCATTAAATACATGCATATATAAATAATATTTATTTATTTGAGAAAAAGATAGGATTTGCCAAACTTGACTAATAGAATAGGGGTAGGCAATAATGACAAGGTTTCCTTTTTAATCCTTTATATCACTAAATACGTTTAAGCAGCTACTAAATGGGGGACCTGAGGCTGTAAAGTCTCATCTACAGGTCCAACAGCAAACGAATTTCTTTTCCAGCATTATTTTAAAAAATATATAATATAATATATTTAATAAAAAAATTATATAAAAATATAAAAATAATTATAATTTATTATATAATACATTCGTTATCTTTTTTGATAATTATTACAATAAATTCCAATATCATAAAAAAATTATATTTTCTTATAATTTAATATAAATCCACATATCATATTAAATCATTGTCTATGTTATCAAAGGGAGGGAATATTGTATTTCATGGAGTGTCCACCTACCCCTTTCGTATAGACCATGGGTTTTATTATTCAAACAGAGGGAATACTGTATTTCATGGAGTGTCCACCTATACCTTTATGGCAGCTGATCGAGGGTGGAAAAAAATGAAATAAAAAAAATAAAAAAGAAAGTTAGATTTGTTTTTGGATGTAATTGTTCATTTATGAATCGAATTGAAATGAACCCAAAAGCGAAGTTGATTTTTCAGTAGTGCTATAGCACCATAGTAGCAAGTCAAAGGCGAACTACTTACCCCTGATTGCTATCTGCATTCTGTTTTCACCTATCTGCATTGGTTGTAAACCCTCCGAGAAAACATTCTGATGGAAAAGAGGTGATGAGTTTCTAAAATTTAAGAAAATGTTTCACATCATGTATTCAACACACACACACATATATATCGGTTGCTTGACGTGCTCTACTAATAACCCTATTGATACAACCACTTGCTGAGTTCATTGACCTCTATTTTGCCATTCCGATTCTATGAATCCATATCGGATGTAACTATACTGCTGAAGTTTCTACTTCCTTCATCTTTGGATTTGCATCTCGTTTATTGTAATGGATGATGGAATTCTGCAGCAACAGTGCGACCTTTACGCTTCTACTTCCCTTTGTTTTTATGAACTGGAACCCCCTATTGTACAACACGACAACAAGGTGATCGGACGGTCAGGAACCACCCTTTCGATAGATATGCTTGTGTTCTCATCGTTGGATCTCCCCTGCTTTGTGATGTAACAGGAAATTACTCCTAGTTTTCAAGGTGTTCACCATCCGAGCAGGATTCCCTGCTGTTAAATTTTGGATATCATGGAAATCCAACCACACAAAAAATCAGATCAAAATTTTATTTTTGAAAAAAGTCCATGATGCAATCTGGATCTCTGAATGGGAAGACAACATGGGATGTGCCCGGCCTGGGAAAACAACAACATGCAATCCTAGTCCGTTTAACATCTTCTTTTACCCCTAAATGTGAATTTTTCGATTCAAGTGTGTTAAAAGTCCACCACTTTGGTGCTTAACATCGGCTAGCTGCGTAGATTTCTGTCGTTTTATTTCCAATTTTGTGCACGTCCAAAGTGATATCGGGTGTTTATTTTGTTTCATGCTCCGCTCCGATACATAACTTTATCAGCACACACATGCACGATAAGCATGTAAACGGAAGACAAAGCAAATTCTATATCAGCAAGGTCTACAACTTCTTAACTCACGAACATCGACAAATTCCCCATCTCGCACTTTTTCCATACGCTATCATTCTCTCATCATCTCCACGCACCCAAACTCGACTCGACTCCACCATGCCACCACAACAACTTCTTCTCCGGTTCCTATGGCTACTCTTCCTCTCCTTCGTCGCTGGCTTCTTCCTTCTCCGCCTCCACCGCCGCCGTCTCCCGCCCGGCCCACTGGGCCTGCCAATCCTGGGCTCGCTTCCCTTTCTGGACCTGCAACTCCACTTCTACTGTTAGAATATAGGAACATGACGCTTTCCAGGGAGGTGTTGAGGGACAACGATCAAATCTTTGCAAACAGGGACGTGCCAGTGGCGGCAAGGGCTGCCACATATGGTGGGTTTGATATCGCTTGGACGCCGTATAGACCCGACTGGCGTATGCTCAGGAAGGTGATGATAAGTTGATAACTTAGGTATGTTTGTTTCGTATCATAAAAAGAAAAAGTATTGAGGATCTGACTTTATTTTCTGTTTTTATTTTATTGATGAATTAAATAAATTTATTTAATATCATTTTTTCTTCTTCTTGTTTTCAGTTTTGTATATGGATGAAACAGACTCGAAGAGAAAAATTTAAAAATTAGAAAAACTGATTTTCAATATTTTTTTTTGTTTTATTCGAGTGTAATATTCAAGATTTTTTTTACAAAAAAATTATTTTATTTTATAATATAATTTCAGTTTTTGTTTCTGATATTTATTTCTATTACTGATTTTGATTTCTCTAGTTTTAAGCAAAAATATCAAACAACCTTTTAAGTCTGTTCGATATCACATCTTTTTCATATTTTCTATTTTTGTTTCATTATCTAATGAAATAATTTTTTGTTTTTGTTTTTAAAAATTGATAGACACCGAGAGAAACAACCAACTAGAAAAATTAATTTTTTGTTTCCCTTTTGAAAAAATGAATCATGTGTCAAGTGGTGATACAATGATTGAGATGTAAGAATAAAAATGAATGATCAAAATTAAATCAAGATAATTTAATCTTAATTCTTCATCTCAATTGTTTTAATCTGAATCATTGTTTTATCCTTTGACACACAGTATATCGAGACACACAATTTCTAAGTCCTTTTATTTTTTTGTTTTATCTTAATATAATATTCAAGATTTATTTTACACATAAAATATTTTATTTTTTCGTTATTAGTTTTTCATTTCTGTTATTGATTTTAATTTCTAAAATTTTGAATAGTAATAATAAACAATCCCTTAAATATCATCGGTCTCGAAAAATAAACAATGGTTTATTTGCTGATACAACAAGCTCCGTTAGCTAAAATTTGGCAAAGGCGGAGTTGGGTGAATCCGTTACCTAAAATTTGGCAAAGGCGTCCGTGAGTTGGGTGAAACTGCTTTTAAGTGTAATTCCGGACCGAGGGAATGGATAAAAAGGTTAAAAAGTAATGAGTCGGATGCATCAAGTTTGAAAATATATAAACTTGTTTCCAAGATAGCATTTATGAGGACTTCAGCTACTAAGTGTCCAACACATTGTGTGCATAGTGTTAAAATGATGATTTATATTCAAAGCAACACAAAAATAATTATGATTATGATGTTATGATCGAATCTCAATCGTTAATCCTTTTGTTTTCATATCTTTGTTATTATAGAACTTGATACATAGAAATTATTCAAAATTATTACCCCCACCATCACATTCAAATTATAATTTAGGTTTAATTTAAGTTTAATCTGACATGATTTGGGTATTAGTCAAATATGACAACCAAAGGCACATCATTGGAGGAGATTTTTCTTAATGAAATGTTAAATCTGGTTTTCGCATGTTAATTTGGCTTTTGCGCTGGACTTGCTCTTATAATATAGTTTTTGCAACCCTCATAGCTAGTGCATTGATCTCGCTCTAACGGTGGAGGAGGTTGGTGTCAGAAGGTTGTCGAAAGGAAACTTGCATATAAACTGAGACGACTTAAATTTAAAAAATTACTAATGTGTTGCGGTATGGTCCAAGGTTTACTATACATGCATTGATGCATATACTGTTCATGTTTATTCAGAGCATGTCCGCCTACACTTTTTATATAGGCCATGGGATTTATTAAATCCGTGCAATTAGCCCTTAATGGCAGCTGATCGATGCAGGGAATTTTTTTTTTAAAAAGGTTTTTGTAATTGAATTAGGAAATATGTATCATGATATAAATATGTTTAATAAAAATTAAATGATTAAGATTAAAACAACACAAATTAAAGATTGATATTATAATATTACATTCTTCGTTCCATATATTTTATAATATTCACTTTATCGATGCAAATTTAGATCTACCTTCTTTGTTCTTCAACTCTAATGTTCAATCACATAATATTTTTTTTAATTTACTTTAATTCTTGACTACATAATAGTTTTTATATATGAAAACATTTTAAAAATTTTGGGACATCTCAAAATGACAAAACTATGCAAAATATTTCGGAGGGAGAAAATATCTTTTAATCTTAATAATTTATTTTTAATAAACACATTTATATCATTATACACATCATCTTTTCGTGAGAAATTAGGAAGAAGAGTTCAACGGAAAAGAATGTTGATTTCCTAGTATTCGAGGCCAACAACTTGCCCTGGATTGCTATTAGCAGTCTGTTTTCACCTATCTCCCTTGGTTACTAAACCCTCTCTTCACAGCACACGTACTAAGAAAAACCTCTTCACAGCACCAGGAATACTACTCTGATGTTCAAACATTTAAGAAACATTTAAGAAAGGAAGGAGAGTCTCAAAGATTTAAGAAACGCTTCAAATCAAGTGTTCAACCTATCGGGTGCTTTAACGTGTGTGCTATAGTAAGCCCTAGCTGTTGATACAACCACTTTGTCTCAACTCACTGACAGATTGACTTCTGTTTTGTCATTCAGATTCCGATTCTGTACCCTGGTTTTTCCAAAAGATTTCATACGGGATGCTCACTATTTCAGTTTTGAACCAAACTGTCAGTTTTTTAATTAAAACCGTAGTTGAATTGGAACAAACAGAAACTAAAACTGAACCATCAGTTTTTTAATTCTAACCGTAGTTGCACTGAAATTAGTAGAAACCAGAATTGAATAATCAGTTTTTGAATTAAAACCGTAGTTGAATTCGAACCAGTAGAAGCCATCATTGAACTGCAATATATTGGTCAGTTTAGTATAAACTGAGACCGAACCGAATTTTTCCAAAATTGTCTTCACAAATTTCTGCTTTCTTCTGCTTTCTTCTTTGGGTTTGAATCTTATTTATAGCTGTTGATATATGGAATTCCGCTGCAACAACAGCAAGGTTGTTCCACGGTGAGAAGCCACCTTAAGCAAGGGGAAAAGAAAAAAACAAAACTGAAAACCTGCATTCCGACTGCTTGTGTTTCCTTCATCAGATCTCCTCTATTTCGTGTTAAAATAAAAGCAACCACAATGATCTCCCTCTCAAAACTCAAAAAAATTGAGTGTAGTTTTCATTTTTTTTTTGGAAAACACTAATTTTAAAGGGTTGAGTGAATAATGTTGTTTGAGGTTGAGAGACGTGGGTTGAGAGGATAACAAAAACTGAGACAATGAAGTTTGAGGTTAAGAAAATTCTAACAGAAACTGAGACAATGAAGTTTGAGGTTAAGAAAATTCTAACAGAAACTGAGACAATGAAGTTTGAGGTTGAGAGTCATTAAATTTGATAGGTTTTGTTTTGCTCCATTCGGACAAATGTTTAACTCACACATCCTATTACAACAGTGTTGCAGAAGATTGAGGGTAAAAACAAAACACCAATGTGATTGCTTCACAAGAGATCCGCTCCTTGTTTTTACATACTCTCAAGGTACTTTGTTTTGTGTGTCCCGCTCCGTTTATTTTGTGTGAAGACTCCGATACATAACCTTATCCCCATATACATGCTCAATAAGCATAAATGAAAGACAAGATACCCTTGACAAATTCGATTTTTACAAGGTCCACAGCTCTTAACACACACACTACCATAATACATCCACAGTTCCCAATCTCTCACGCTTTCCTCTACTGATTAACATCGCTCGTCCTCTCATATCTCCACACACCCAAAAAATCAAACTCTATCTCCACCATGTCACCACTCTACCTCTCCCTCACCTTCCTCACCCTCTTCTCCCTACTCCTCCTCCTCCTGCGCCGGCGACCGCCGCCCAGCCCACCACTCCCGCCCGGCCCACTGGGCCTGCCCATCTTGGGCTCGCTCCCCTTCCTGGACCTGCAACTCCACTCCTACTTCGCCAAACTGGCCCGTACCCACGGCCCCATCCTCAGCCTCCGCCTCGGCACCAAGCTCGCCGTCATCGTCACCTCTCCGGCGATAGCCAGAGAGGTGTTGAGGGACAACGATCAAATCTTTGCAAACAGGGCTGTGCCAGCTGCCGGCAGGGCTGCCACGTATGGTGGGTTTGATATCAGTTGGATGCCGTACGGACCCGAGTGGCGTATGCTCAGGAAGGTAGTGTCAAGGACTGAGTTGATAGTAATTTGTAGCTTGAAGAAGATCTGATCACATCAGGTTTCAGAACCATCGGTTTTGTTTTTAGAATCGTCGGTTTCGATTTAAAAAAAAAATTGAAATCAAAACCGCTTGAGTTGGTTTCACTTTCGATTTAAGAACAGTAGGTTTTGTTACGATTTCAGTACGGTTTAGGTTTTAATTTTAATTAAACACAACTTAGTTATTTTTCTTTCTTTTTTTTTTCTTTCTTTACGTTTTGACATTATCTTGTACATAAGATACATGTCAAATGATATTATTCGATAAATCATCTAGATAAAATATAATATATGTTTTAAAAATATCAAAACATATATAGCACAAAAAAATTACAATTAATTTTTTTAAGATACGATCAATATAAAAGAATATAGATCAATGATAGATATAAAGTGTTTCCGTCATAATTATTTAAGATAAATGAATTTTGAGATATGACTTACGAAAATGAACTAATGAATTATTAAAGATTTTAAGTTTTAAGCTTAAAAATATACGATTTGGAATAGAAAACGAACTGACTGTTTTAATTTCGGTTTTATTTTTTTTGGAACCTAAACCAAATCGCTAGCTTACGATTCGATTCCAATTTTAATCGGTTCCGATCCTCTTACGGTTTTGATTCTTAAACTGACGGTTCAGTTTCGGTACAAAATCGAACCGTGGTCGGGTGTAGCTTGAAGCATAGCATCATGATATGATAAGTATCTAGATTATTATTTTCGTGGTGACATTTACCCCCACCATCTCATCTCAATTTAATTGTGTATGATAATTTATATATGTTTTGAATTTAAGTGGGTGAGTTTTATTGTACCACACTATCGGTTGAGACGAAGTTTTTAAGAGCTAAGTTCAATGCTAAAGGCTATTTTTGTATATACAAGGTTATATTTTGATTGTGAATAGTATTAATTTTTCGAAATTTAGCAATGTCATTCCCATGAAAGTCATATTACAATGTTCCCATGCGATGAATCAATGGATCAAAGAAAGTCATCTATGATACTTTTTTTTTTTTTTTGGGATTTGGGCATAAATTTTATGAATTGGCAAAAAATAGCATTAACTATATTCATAAACGGAATTTAACAAAACTCAAAACTTGCTTGAAATAACTTGCACAATGGAGTGGTATATTCTCTAACCATCGCGGAGCCAGTACAACGCGAAGTCAAAAAAAATAGCAATGACATAGTTAAAAAATAGTGATGAAATGTGTAATTTTATACGTATAAATATAGGTCTCGTTTTCATATTAAATCACGTCTGATTGTTCTCCAATATATATGAGGTTGAAATACGTGACTTAGACAAACATTGATGTTTCATAACAAATTTACAAAAAAATTACATTGAATCGTCGTTACATGTGTGTCAAAATTTACGTCGATATGTATATCCGATTAAAAGTTTGTATTTTTTGTAAGACGAAAAGAGTATAATTTAAAAAAAAACAAAGGAACAAATGAAAGTGAAAAAATGAGTTTAGTGAGAGAAATGAGTGAAGTTGTGTGGAGAGGATAAAATGGCAATAGCCATTTGTCAAATTTGGCAGATGATTTGGGTATTAGTCAGCAAAGAGGCACATCGGAGGAGATTTTTCTTAATGAAATGTTAAATCTGGCTTTGCGCCGGACTTGCTCTTATAATATAGTTTTAGCAACCCTTGGAGCTATTGCATTGATCTTGCTCTGGAGGAGGGATGATATGGTATTTTGGTGTCAGAAGGTTGTCCAAAAGGAAACTTTCATATAGACTGGAACGACTTAAATTTGAAAAAGGGTGACATGTATGTTGAAATAGTAGAAATATTAAGAACATGGGTATTTAAGTGTCGAGTCTTAAAATGACGGTTGGAAATTTATGATTTAATATCAAAATATCATTTTAATATTTTATCTATATTGTTCAGGTCCATTGACACAAAATCAATAAACCCAAGTATCTTATCTAATATCACAGTGTAGTTTGTGAATAATGTTGGAAACTTATAAAAATATAATTGCATAGGTATGTGTTAGGGAACTGCTGGCGGGAAAATCGTTGGATTCAGTGTATGAGCTGCGGCGAAGGGAAGTGAGGCGGACGATCGGGTATCTGAAGGACCGTGCCGGGAGCCCGGTGAATGTAGCGGAGCAGATGTTTTTGACAATGTTGAACGTGATCACCGAGATGCTGTGGGGAGGCACGGTGAGGGGCGATGATAGGGGAAAAGTGGGGGCCGAGTTCAGGCAGCTTGTGGCAGAGTTGACAGCGTTGCTTGGAATGCCGAATGTGTCCGATTTTTTCCCGGCATTAGCGAGATGGGATTTGCAAGGGGTGTTGAAGAGGATGAGGAAGTGTGCTGGGAAGTTGGATAATATCTTTGAACGGGTGATTGATCAGAGAATGATTATGGCCGGTGATGGGAGTGAGGAGCGGGATTTCTTGCAGATTTTGTTGAAGTTGAAGGATGATGCTGATGCTATTCCGCCCATGACGATGGTTCATGTCAAAGCTTTGCTCATGGTAAGTCGAACTTCTCGATCAATGAAGATGCTAGTCATAGTCTTTCTTCTGCATCATTCTGAAAGTGCTCTAATTTTTTGCATCGACTGTTGTAGTTTTAGGGTTGTTACGTAGTCAATCAAACTATGATGCTATTATCTCGTGTAACTTGTGTCACAACGCAGGATATGGTGGTGGGAGGAACAGATACAACCTCAAGCTCGGTGGAGTTCGCCATGGCAGAGATGATGAAGCACCCGGAGGTAATGAAGAAAGCACAGCTTGAGCTCGACAGTGTCATAGGCCACGACAGGCCCGTCGAGGAGTCTGACATTCGCAAACTACCATACCTACTTATGGTGCTTAAGGAAACCTTAAGGCTGCACCCTGTACTTCCACTCCTCATCCCTCATTGTCCGAGCCAACCGTCCACCATTGGCGGCTATACAATCCCTGAGGGGTCACGGGTGTTCATCAACGTTTCGGCCATCCATAGAGACCCGACGATATGGGCTGATCCGAGTCAGTTTGACCCGGAGAGGTTCACGAGGGATGGGTATGATTTTAGTGGGAATGAGTTTACGTATTTTCCGTTTGGTTCAGGAAGGAGGATTTGTGCAGGGATGGAAATGGCAGAGAGGATGTTTCTGTTTTCCCTCGCTTCGCTCCTACATTCTTTTAACTGGAGGTTGCCTGAGGGAGAGCAACTGGATGTAGAGGAGGAGTTTGGGATCGTGATGAAGAAGAAAACCCCGCTTGTCGTAATCCCTACACCTAGGTTGTCAAAGGCTGCTTTATACGAATAAGCAACCATTTTTTGTTTATAGACTATGTATGTTCGTATCAACAAGCTGCCATTTATGATTGTTAAAAGTTGCTACCCACAGCAAAGTCACCCAACATAGCTTTTCATAATTCGGGGGATGGTTTGGATCTGAGGAAAAGCTACCAGATGTATAAGTGTTAATATTATCCGGTTTATACGACACAATTATTTTCTGTTGCCGGATTTCCTTTGGGATAATCTACATAACAAGGGATAAATGAAACGTAAGGACCAAAACTAATTGGGATGTAGCAATGCTAGGATCAGTGATTTAACTTTCCCATCTCACGAAGCTGCGGTCTGGTCTTTATGTTCTGGAAACCAACCATTCAGCTGGCCACCAGTCTGGGCTAACGACGTCAACCTTGAGATCTTTGTTTCCCTCTATAGCAAGAGTTCCTGGCTCCTTGAAGGCTTCCTCTAATCGCAGCAGAGCCACGCCACGTGAACCACGGACAGCAGTTACCGTCCCAACTTTCTTGCCAGAGATCAGATCAACTACTGTGGAACCAGGGGAAATTCTCGTCTCTTGTTGTGAAGAATCATAAAAGGCTTGCATCATTCGTCAAAAGAGAATGCGAAATGGGGGGCGTAAAACTTAACAAGGATGTTGACTCACCTTCACAGTCATTTCTGATGAACATTAACGGAAGCAAGCGTTTTCTGATTACCCCTCGATGATGGGTACGGGCGATAAGTTCTTGGCCCACATAGCATCCTTTGTCGAAGCTGATTGCATTCAGGCCAACAAGGTTGTATTCAAGTGGCATGGCCTCACCTGAAATGCACAAGTCGATTGAAACCCAAGGAACGAATAAGTAGCATCCAAAAGCTCCTCTTCTTCAAGACTATATACACAAGATTTGATCATAAAATGCAGATAGGACAATTGTCATTCAAAGATCTTGCGCCCTTTTTAAATGCCGGCTGTCAAGTACCAAATTAAATACCCTAACATTATAGAGAAACCCGGGGCACACAATAGACTACCTCGATAGATTCTTAGACAGCAATTTGTGCGCCGTGATTAATCAGAACTTTTTACTCCGTCCCATGTCCAAAGGAACACAAGTACTCAAATATGAGTAGGATGAGATTTTGAATCTCACGAACAGGGAAAAACTTAAAAGCCAAAAGGAAGCAACAGAAGCACACAATCTAAAACAAACTACAAAAAGCTACCTATAGATATGCCAACCTTTTGGAATCTCAGTTGATCCTTCAGCAACACCTTTTTCCAATCTCCAAAGCGTGAAATTCTCTTCCTCAGTTTCCTTGTCAGCCTCAACCAGTGCGGCTGCAACATGAGATAGAGCACTCTCAAGTTTGCAAATAGAAGGAAAAACAGAACGACAAGGACATAGAACAAATCCATAATCAAAGAGAACCTGCAGCACAGAACTAACGTGTTGTATTAGATGGGAAAATCCCCCGGAAGCCAAGACTAGACAGTATAGGATCCTTAAACCATCACCATCCACTGCTGTTTCCTTGCAAAGAAGACATCACGGACTGATCTACAGAAGCTCCCCAATCCACAGCGGCAGCCTCAGGTCCTTCTTCGGTTGAACTGGATGGTTTCTAGAGTTCTCCGCCGAACCGTTGCCAACAAGAAAACTCTTCACCGACATTCTTGATGTCCACCTTAGACCTAAGCCGATACCTGAGACATCCAGCAAACCTTTATAGAAGGCACAGACATACATACATGCAGGAGAACTTGAGTCCTAGGCGGCAGGCGCAAGACACTGGGGTAAAACTAAAAGGAAAATGAGTACAGAATATGATCGATCACTCCAAAGCCTGTTATATCATAGAAGTGACACAAGAAGACATAAGATAGCAAGTGCAACAATAAATTATTCAGAATTGATACTGAAACAAGCCACATACAAGCAAATGCAACAAGTACTAGCTCTAAAAAATATGGCTTCATTTCAAAGAAGGATAGAGACAGAAAGCGGAGTACTAAAGCTGATTCAAACACAAATAAAATTGACACCTCGATAGGGAAGTGCTGGGAATTCCTTAATTGAAACGTGAAGAAGCCAACAAAATTTATTCCTGTGCAAGATAAGCTGTCTGTCTTGGTGTAACCTTTGGGAGGAAAACTTCAAAGAAATAAAATCCAACCAGCTTCTACTGAACAGTATAGCACAATAGTTGATAACAAGTAGACTCATCAATCCTCCCACACCAAGCCGATTAAGCATTCCTACACAATCTCAGCCTGATGGTATCAGAACACAGTCCCCGCACCAAGCTGGCAAAGAAACACACAACTTTTTCCCATTTCCTAACAATGCATGCAGAATCACAATTGTACATTACAAGTCTAAACCCACCCGATAACACCTCGATTTTACCAATTGATTCCACCAATCATCAATTTCATCAAACCATTTTGACTCTGCCAAGCCCTCACCTCTTTAGAGTCTGCAACAATTCGTCGACCACACTCCCATCAACATCAGCCAACAACCCCACCCCATCCTCCTCACTTCTTCCCTTATACAAGAACAGATCGTACAAGAACCTCCCTTGAGGAGTCAACAACGCGGCGTAAACAGGCCCCGTCGGAAAAAACGGCCTCACCTCCCCCTTATCCTCCGCCCCAGAATCACGAGTCCTTTCGAGTCTGGAAACGTCGTTGGTGAGGAGGCCCTGCAGAAATTTGACGGCGTCGGGGCCACGAAGGCTGATCACGGATCTGGATTCCAGACGGGACACCATGGGTCCAGCATTCTCGAATCAGGATGATGAGGAGGAGGAGAGGGTTCGAAGGGTTTGGGTGAGGAGTTTGCGAAGGAGCATTTTTTGGCGGCGGCCACGATGGCGATGGGGGGAGGAGTGGTCGTTGTTACAAGGCTCTGCTTCAGTCGAAAGCTTCGTTATAAATTTGCAGCTGGGATCCGGGTGCACGGAGGGAACTTTTTAAAATACTGTTAAAGCATTTGCCTTACGTTATATGAGTATTATTATCTTATCTTTAAATTATTATAGCGTTTTTTACATTGGAATTTATTATATATATAAACGATAAGATTTAATTTTTTAAATAATCTATGATTATAATATATGACATCTATTATCATTAATATTTCACGATAATTTATCAAAAAATAGAATTTGATCGTCTCATAATACATATCAAAACTTTTAATGTCACGTATGGGTGATCAAAAAATTACACTTTTTTGCTATGACGGAAGGAATATAAAATAAAGATTCTAAAAAGTAAAAT